>CM053507.1:56461931-56662152 GCA_028627145.1 Eidolon dupreanum | reverse complement strand
AAAGCTTAATTAATTTGTCTAAAAGCAGTCAGTTATTGAGTAGTGGAGCCAGATATCAAATCCTGGCAGACTAACTGCAGAACTGTGCGCATAACTTTTTGAGTGGCAACAGCATTAGGGGAATTTGGCTCTAATCTGGCATTGTTATAACTACTTGAGAAATCTTATGCAAATCCCTTCATTTTAACTCCTTACATTTGAAATATCTGGGTGGTTCACCTACCTGTTTGTGTCACAGTGAAATCATAGATGCCAAGGTACTTTGAAGAAAGTAAATTTGTTACCCAGGTAGAAAATATAGCTATTGCCTGCATCATTAACTTTTTGAAGTCATCTCTTGTATGTGTCTGGCTCCTTCTCAAAAACCTACACTCGCCCAGTAGGGTGGGTTCTGTGAGCCATGTGTCTATTACCCAATTCCTCCAATCTCCCAGACATAGCTGATGATACCAAGGTGGACCCCTGGCCCAAGATGGGGTAATGGGATCCTCTCTACCAGAAATCTAGGATTGGACCTGAGTGATTTTTGTACAGTTCAAGATATTTTTTTAAAAAAAGAGATAAAGTCAGAAACCGTAGAGGGGCTATCACTCTTGCATGAGCAGGAAAAAGAGGAAAAATTCCATCTTAAAAGAGAATAATGCCACAGACATGCAGAAGGAGTCAGAGATAAGGGAGGAAGGATAAGAACTGTCGAGTTTCTTGGTAGCCTTCCACTTCCTAGTCCTGGGTTATGCCCTTGGAAGACACATCTTAGTGTTTTTTTTTTTCGAATTACTTTAACTTTTCATCAAAAGCTAGCTCAATATGATTTGAAGCCAAGCGAGTTTGTAATGAAAAAAAAATTGTTGTGTTTTGGCAGATTAATATACTTTTCCTCTGCTTTTGGTAATAGAAATTTGATTTCCTTTGCAGAGCCAAGTTGCAGTCAAATGACTTGAGCTCTCTCCTGGAACTCTGAATTTTGAGCAGAGTAATGCAATGTTAGATACAACTTGCCATTAATATAAACTTGGTGAGACTATTCTTTAGTATCTGACATCTAGAACCTTGGTCTTATTCTAGATTCTGCTTTTTTAGAAGCTATTTCTTCAGTTCTCATCAATTTTCTGAGCTGCTTGATAGCCTTCCAAAGATTTTTTCCTGATGAAGTTAGAGTTCGTTTCTGCTACTTGCAACCCAAACATTCTAACGCATACAGCCATTGGTAGTAGAAGTAGCAGTGCAAAGAACAGACTTTAAGGATATGAAGATTGTTTTGCTTTAGCCAATTGGAACTGAGCTTTCTGTCATTGGGAACTAGAAAACCCTTAACTGATATGGATCTATAATGATATCAGAACCAGTGCTGACCTTATGTACCCCATATTATTTGGTTTCCATCCATTGTCAGTTTTAGTTTTAAGAGATATTCACATTGTTTCTCATTCAAAATTCCTATCTCCTAGTCTAAAACTTCTTAGAGACAAAAGAAGTAGAATTAAATGAACTATGCAGGCTGTCATAACTTATACAGAAGATTATTCGTTAAACTAACAAATACATCAAGTGATTTTATCTTTGTTCTCTTAGATTTTGAGATAATGGTTATAATAACTTTTATTAAGTACTGCCTATAAACAAACTACAGAAGCAGTGGAATATATTTTAATGTACATCTCAAAATATTATCCACAGATATTGCCAGCAATGAATAAAAATGACTGTGAGAAACTAATACATATTTTATAGGTTTTACTGAGATTACTATTTTACCAAGGCAAGATTCACAGTCAAATCATTAGGATCTGATTAGCAATCCTCTTTCCCTTCTTACATGATTTCTCAGATTAAATTTCAGAAAGCTGTGGAAACATAAGTTAACCTTAAAGCAAAGACAATTATATTAGGGGTTGCTAGAGAATATTGTTCCTTCAGCAAAAATTGCTGAGCCATTTATTCTTCAAAAACTACAGTTTTTTTGCCGCCATTATACCTTCTGTCCTTTTCAGACACAGTTTCTTTCTTTGGAATTACACAAGTTTTTACTCTCATAAAATAAGAATCTAATTTAGTGACCCTACTATATCAGATTTTCTGCCTTCCTGTAACTTATCCACATGATGATAACCTTTGACTTTGTTTAACTAATATAGTTCCGCTTTTCTGAAGTTATCAAGCAACTAAACTGGGAACATGGAAAAGACTAAAAATCACTGTAACAATTATAAGTGCTTTCTTATATGATGCACTTCTTTCTGTACCCTACTAAGTCTGCACATTTTTCTTCAGATGTATGTGTGGCTTGGACAATGTTTTCTTCCTAGGAAACCTCTATGCCATCAAATATTTCTTTTTAACTTCTGTAAAGCTTCAGCCTTAAAGTTCAGATTTTACATCTACTTCTGGCTTAGAATTTTGACTTGACTGTCATTCAAGCAACAGCTGCCAATACCTGCTGGGTTCTTATTAAGAACTCCATAATCGGCAGCATTGAAATCTATGGGTTCTGACAATAGAAACTTCATCTTGCACATGAAGTGAAATAGCACCTTTTAGATTAGCCTAGTTTTGGAGGCAGACGTTCTGAATACGACTTCTGAGATGTTTTATTCACTTGACTGGCAAACAAAGATTTGAGAGATAAAGCATAGGTGAAAACATACCACAGAAGTGTTTAAGCTGGACATTACAGGGCTATGGACAGCCATACATTTATTGGATGACTGTTTGCAAGCTGTCATCAGTAACAATACTTCTTTGGGATCCGTTGCAACCTTGACATCGGACAGTCCTTTTGCCCAAGCTGATGAACCCACCAACCACAAGAACGAAAAGACTACAGTGACGATGAAGTCCTATAGAAACGACAGAAAGATAAAGCAGTGAAAGAAATGTGAATTCTAGAAACAAATCATTTAGTTTATACAACTATTTGGTTTGTCTTTTGGAAAATTCCAAGATCCCATAGCATTAGAACCAGGGAAAAGTCAAAAACAAATAAAAGAAAGTTTTGCGATATTATATTTATATAAAATAAATAATAATAGTAAAATTTACCAAATGATTACTATGTCCCAGGGATGATGCTAAGTACCTGTAGCCCTTATCTAATTGTGCCTACAACACCCCCGTAAGGTAGTTAGAATCATTATCCTACTTGCAGATGACGAAACTCAGACAGAATGGTTGAACAGCTTGTCTGAGATCCCCACAGATAAACAATGATGGTGTCAGGATTCAAACCCAGGTAACTCGACTCCTGAACCCATGCCCTCGACCATTATTATAATGATTTCAAGTATTTAGAGAAATTTGCTGACTGTTAAAGACTCCTGGATGGTAGTATTCGTTCATTCATTCATTCATTCATTCGCTTATTTAACAAACTTGTGCATTATCTACAGTACACTTGGGACTGTGCTAAGTGGGAGATAATAATAGCTATAATGTTTCGAGTGCTTTCTTTTTTATGGGTGAGAGGTTTTATATAAGATTATTTTCACAAATATCATGTTAAACAGTATTTTTAATGCCCATTTTAAAGATGAGGACATTGAGGCCCAGAGAGTGCCAGAGCCAGAGCAGAGTGCCAGCAGTTCTCTGACTTAGAAAATCATCTGCTATGAGTTCAGGGGAAAGAAGCTTCTTTATTCATATCAAACAAAATTTCTATGATGTAAGGGGATGAAAGTTTTAAAGAAACATCCTCAAGTTTCTAATGATGGGGGTGGATACTCCTCATATCCTTTCTTATGGCTCAGAGAGGGAAGGGGATAGGAGTCACTATCCAAGACTTAAACAGACAGTAGGACAATTTTCCAGATCTACTGTATTTATGTTTTACTACTATAAAGATGTTTCATACTGCTTACATGGAATATTAAAAACAGTGACCTGGAAAGGTAAATAGTAAATTTGACACACAAACAAAAATAGATTTTTTTGTTCTAAATGATAAGACTAAGAACAACTTGGCATGTTTTTCTTTCCTACCTATGGGCATGGCACATATGGCTTACTCTGGTTAGCTTTCCCTCATGGTGTGACTGAATGACTTTTCATCAAGATTCATGATCTATACTCAGGGAACTCTTATACTTTAAAGATGCTATTGTAAGTGGTATTTGTTAGGTATGACTTTTATGCAGAATGTCCTGAAGGCTCTACTACTAATAGTAGATGATCTTCTGAGTAATTGGTCTCTTCACTGAGGAGCTGTTGAAAATTATGTAACTAACCAGTTGACCTTCTCATGTTGGCTCTAGAAAATTTAGGGCCAATTTGTGACCCACTCATAGAGTTTTTATGGGAGGAATATTTTAACCCTATTCCTAACTTTGTTTTATACACCCATCTTTTTTTTTCTCTTGTCTTTCCTTCTTATTTTCAATTAATTCCGTCTTGAGTTTCATATATTCATGTAAGCCATCTTAAATTGTTTCTGGAATAAGATGGAGGTATAAACAAACAAGCAAATAAATACAATATCTACAGGCTTTTCAATATCAATAAGAACATTTGGAATAAAGAGACTCAACTATTTGCGTCTGAATTAGAAATTGGAAGAATTGTTACAAATAAATAAGCCAGGTTGACTATGTTGAATCCAACTTTCTCTAAATGTTCAACCTGGTACTCATTTCATTCATCAATTTAAACAGTAATTTTTGAGTAATATGCCAGGTATCAAGCAAGGTCTTATGGGGAATTTAAAAAATGCAAAATATGGATTCTGTTCTCTTGATATTACATATTTGTTGGAGGTCATAGATACCCTATAATTTGAACTATGAGAATAGTAGCTGTCATTATTTACACTCGTAATTAGAAACAGACTTGTTAAAAGGCCATTAAGAGGGGAAACATTTAAGAACAGAGTCATATGAAAATCTCTCAATTGGAAATTGAAGAAAATTACATCAAAACTTTTAGACTTATTTGTTAAACTAATAATAATACTTAACATTTATCGAGTACATATGTGCAAAGTATTATTTCAAGTTTGCATGAATTAACTCATTAATCCTGATAACAGCACTGTGAAATAGATGCTAAAGCTGTCCTCAACTTACAGTTGAGGAAATTGAGGCATGAAGAGGTTGAATAAAACTGCTGGAAGTCGTAAGTAGAGGAATCAGGATTGTAAGCTTGGCTATCTGTTTCCAGGAACTGTGAGCTCAACTTTTCTATACTATCTCTTATGACTTCTTTAAGGAATATCAATCTTCTTATTTGAAATAAGTACGCTAAAAAAATTAAAAAGTTGAATTTGAGGTCCTGATTAATTTAAATGAGACAAAATAGTAATGAATTATTTTCCATAAGTAAACTTCATATAACTTCAATAAACTTAAAATCAAGAAACTTACGCCCTTGGAGTAAATCTGTTATTTTTGGAAGCTAATCCAGCCTTGTTTCCCCTAGTATCATTTTCTAAAGAAAGACTGGCATATCTTACTGAGTTCTCTCTCCTAGAAGTTAAAAGCTCAGTCTGTTATGAGATAAATCTGGAGCTGAATCCTGACTCTGCTACTTACCAGCTGTGTGTCTTTAGGCAATTTGCCAGAGTACTTGTGAAGCCTCAGTTTAGCTCTCTCTAATTTGGAATAGTAACAGGGTCTGTCTCATAAGATGGTTGTGAAAAATGAAAATATGTTTGTTTGTTTGCCCATTTCTCCGAATAGCATGTCAGCTCCATGAGGGCAGGGATTTCATCTACCTTGCTCATTTCTGGGTCTTGGCAGAAGAGGGACCATCAGCATTTGTTGAGTGAAAGAATAAAGGAAAGAAAATGGTCTCAATCTTGTTAAAACATTTATATTTATATACATAACATTGCTTGAGTTTACAAAGTGGTACTGGTAGGATTAGAAATAATTTTTATTTTGCTTTACATAAGCTTGTGTATTTTTAAACATATTTTATAATTAGACCAAATAAAAACAAGGTGGCAATGTGATGAGGGTACAGATTGATTGTATCAATGGCTCTCTCTGACAGAAACTTCAGATGGCCCTAATTGTATAGACAGCAGCATCAGGATTTATAATTAGACCAAATAATAAATGTCATTAGAACTGAGAGTTTCACCATTGAAGGTTTTCAGAAAGTAACCTCAAGCCAGATTTTCTATAAATAAGCAAAGTGTGAAGATGGAGAAATTCAAAAATTCCAGCTAAAGTATATGTTAGCCTGAACTTTTTTCGTTTTTGGCTTTGGGCATAAGCCTGAGTCTGAGGCTACTTTCAGGGAGTGAGATGGTAGAAGCTGTCTTGGTTGTCATCTTGGTTGTCGTAGGAGCAGCAGTAACAGCTCACATTTCCTGAGCACTTCCTATTTGTCAATCACTCTGCTAAGCACTTACAGATCATTAACCTTACAGCATGGGCACTTATGAGGGAACTGAAGTATAGACAGTTCAAATATTTATAATTAATGCCTTGCTTGCCTTCTGTAGTGTATCTAAGCTTTCTGAAAAGTTGGGGGAGAAGATGTTCTTTGGTATATTCTGCAGATAATTAGCTTAGTGGATATTCTCTAAGTTTTAGTCATTTTGGTACTATGTAAACAATTTTGATCTTATCCATATACCTCTTGTGTCATTGTTTAATGTTTCATTTAAAGCAAATTACCCCTCTCCCCCTTTTTTTTACTTAAATAAGGTTATCCCAGAAGGAAATTATATGTGTACTATAAATGTTAAACTAGTACAACTTGCCAGAGATAGAAGAAAACTGAAAACATAAATGTTATACAGTGAAAACAAAATACCTTAAATTCTAGCTGGGAATGTTTGCACAAGGCTTTGGAGTTGAGAATCTTTGTTAAAAGGGAGATTAAGCATTAGGGGAGTATTAAAGAAATGTTGACATGACCTAATTGGAAGGCTTGAAGTTAAATTGAGTATAGGATAACTTTCTCACTCATGTAATTTAATGCCATGTTAATGGTTTGCCTAAAATTATCTTCTTTATCAGGAGAGGTAAATGCCTTCTACTTAAGAAAGATGTTCTTCTGATGATACAGGCAAGAATCTAATTGTTTACAAATGCTACCTGTTGTCTATCTAACAGATATGGAGTGCGCATGGAAAAAACTCAAGACATAAATCTGTAACATTTCATGCTACATTATCCTGGTGCTTAAGTTAATCCTTTGAAGCTATCTTGTGTTACCTTTGCTTGTGTTATTTACTTCCAAAGAGTGGAAAGGTTGCCATTTTGAAGGTGCTTCAGGGCTTCCAAAAAACTCTCACACTTGGAATTTAAGTGGTCTCCATAAAACTCCAGTAGTCAGAGGAGGCATTATTAGCCCCATATTACAGATGAAGAAACTGAGGCCAAATGGGCTAAGTGATTTGCTCATGGTTCATTAAATGGTTTATAAATATGCTCTAAATTATTGGTCTCACTCTGTACTGAAAGAACATCAACATGCTACCTGATTGTGTTTTTGCAATACATTTTAAATACCTGTTCATCGATCCAAGAAAACGGCTTCCTTCTCAGAAGGAACAGCCTGGCTTATTGCTGGCTGGGTGGATTGTTTTCATTTCTTTTGTTGGGTGTGTTTTGTTGTTTCCACTTCTCTTAACTTGCCATTAGCAAACTAATTTTTACTAGGATGTAATTTAGTATGTTAAAAATGCTTGTCTTGAATTGCTCTGAAGCTTACAAGAGGGAGTCATCTTTGGTGATAGAAAACTTAATGTTTTAGAACCAGGTAAACCTGTCTCCATCTCTCTCTGATAGTGGCACACTGTAGCTCCACTGGATATTAGTAAACAATTTCCCATTTCTATTTATTAGCGAATATTCCCAGTATTTCAACTTCAATGACTTTATTATCTATATTACTCTATTACCTGATGGCTTTGCTCTTTTTTCTTCTGGGCTAACACCTACATTGAGAGCCTAGATCAGTAACTTGGCAGTACAAGAAGTCACCCTCACCCTCAGTGCAATTGGATTCTCTTTGCTAAGTCACCTTTCAGGAATATCAGAATGAAGCTATGAATCAGAAAACACAAGAATCAAATAGCAAGACAGAAGCTCAGCTCAGGCCAGAGCTTTGGACTTGTCTTGGAAGAGAGAAGAGCAAAGCAGTGGCTGGATGAAATAACTTCCTGTCTACTCAGAGTTTTATTTTATTATCTCATCTGAAGGACTAATAATGACATCTGATTTTTGGAGAACATCTATAGTCTTTAATATGCTATCATAGAAGGTGATTTGATCTTCACAATAACTGCATAAGTATTCAGATAGTTAGACCAATTTTATAGATTCAGGGAAGTTAAGTAATGTGTTCAAGTTGTCACAAGTAACAGATGTGAATTTAGGACACTAGGCTCCGTGTTTAGTGAATGGTTTTCCATTATGCCTAGATTTTTGGAAGTTTGGGTCATCTACTACTGTAGGAACACAGACAGAGCAATAAATAACATTGAGTTACATAGGAAGAAAGGTGTAAATCTCTTTTAATATGAGTAGTAAAGGGGAAAGTCACAGCTGTGTGCTAATTTGTCTCTAACACCTAATTAACAAATATTTAATACCTATTTATAAACAAAAATTGGACCCAGGCTCAAAGCCTGGCTTCAATACAGTATTCTTTCTTTTCCTTTTTCTTTTTGATTTTTTTTTTATTGAGGTGACATTGATCAACAAAATCTAATAAGTTTCAAGTGTACAGTTCAATAGAAAGTTATCTATCTATTGTGTGTGTTCACTGCCCATAGTTAGATTTCTTTCTGTAGCCACATATTTGATCCCTTTTACCCCATTAACCTCCCCCTTCCCCACTTCCCTCTGGTAACCACTAGTCCACTGTCCATGTCCATGAGTCTTTTTTTTTTGTCATGTTTGTTTGCTGTTTTTAGATTTATATTCCACATATAAGCAATATCATGTAGTTTTTAACTTTTTCTGTCTTGCTTATTTCACTTAGCATGATTATCTCAAGATCCATCATGTTGTCGTAAATGGCAGTATTTCATCTCTTCTTATAGCTAAGTAATATTCCATTGTATATATGTACCACAGCTTCTTTATCCAGTTGTTGGTTGCAGAACATTTTGGTTGCTTCCATGTCCTGGCCACCGTGAATAATGCTGCTATGAACGTCAATGTGCACATATCTTTTTAGATAAATGTTTTCAAGTTTTTTGGGTAAATGCCTGGCAGAAGGATTGCTGGATCATATGGTTGATCAATTCATAATTTTTTGATAAACCTCTGTACTGTTTTTCATAGTAGTTGTACCAATTTTCATTCCCACCAGTGATGTATGAGAGTTCCTTTTTCTCCACAAGTTATTACTTGTCCTGTTGATAATAGCCATTCTAACAGGTGTGAGGTGTGAGGTATTTCATTGTGGTTTTGATTTGCATTTTCCTAAATTATATTTTATTTTCCATTGATTCATTTCTGTTTATCTTCTAATTATGTCAAATCATGCTCGATTTCTATATCTGGTAGTAGTAGAGGGTTTTCTTCAAAAGTATATTTTATTGAAGTTTAAGAAAACAATTTAATTTAAAGAATACTATTAAATAATCCATGGCCCAGGGACAGAAGCAGGGTAGAGAATGCCTGAAGTTTGGAAAGGACTGCATGGCCTCATCCTGGGGTGGGAACGCTGAGACCATAACCCAGTGCTGTCTAATAGAAATAGAATGCAAGCCAGAGGTGTGAGTCACATATTTAATTTAAGTTTTATGGTAACTACATTAAAAAAGGAAGCAAAAAGAAAGTGATTCAATTAGTTATATTAATATATCATATATATTTCTATAAGAAAACCCAATGTTTTAAAGCATTATCACTCAATATAATCAGTATATAATTATTAATATATTTTACCTATTTGTACTAGTCTTTGAAATCTGATGTATATTTTATACCTGTAGCATATCTTAATTTGTATTGGACATACTTCAAGTATTCAATAGCCCCATGTCATTATTGCTAGCCTATTGGACGGCACAGTTTCAATACACAATTAACAAAGGAAAGCACATCTATATCCAAGGTCAAGGGAGAGTGATGGCACTTCTCCTGTTTTGGGTCACTGATGCCACCATTTCCCATGGTACTTGAGTCTAACGTGGCCCTGGTAGCCATCCCTTAGCTTTGCTTTTACAAAGCCAGTAGGCCTCTCACATCCCTCCTGGCTTACAGGATCCCATATGTGGGCTGATGTGGTGGCCTAGTGTGTTGCTCTAGTGGTCCAATGGAGGTCTGAAGGCAGTTCAGTCTGACCAAAGGGAGGCTTGGGTCTTCTCTCAAGGGAGAAGATGGGCCCACAGGGACAGCCCTGCCACATAGGAGCTGCATTTCAGGCTAGGTGTAGGGTGAAAGTCTGACTTGACCCCTCTATTCTCAGGACATGTGCCAGGATGATGGCTCCTGAAATTAGATAAAATATATAGTCTCATTTTACAGATAGGATAAATTACTTAACTCCAGCTAAAAGATGCAGAGCCAGAATTTGGACCAAGGGAGTTTGGCTCCAGAATCCGTATTCTTCATCTACTATAAAAGCACTCTATTGCTTTTAGAGGCCCATGATTTTATTGGCTCATAATAAAAATTAAGTTACAATGTTAAAATTTATGGCTATTACTTATGGAGTAGTTACTATGTACTAGACACATACATTATTTATTTAGTTCTCATAATAACACATTGAGGTAGCTATTTTGACCCCACTTTACAAATAAGAAAATCAAGATTCAAAAAGATTAAGTTGCTGAATGTCTCAGAGTCACTAAGTTTTTAAGCTTAGAGAAGTTAAATAAGTAGAGGAATTGGGTACCAAACTCAGATCCACCTGACTCCAAATACTATTGATTTGTTTACTTGTCCATCTGTCTATATGTTCTATCTTCTCTTTCCTAATCATCTGTCCAATATTTATTATCTTCCCATTAGAAGCTGGGTACTCTTCTAAAAATGAAGTAGAGGCAGGGGAGAACAGCCAAAGACCTGTTTTCAGCTCTTGAGTAGCTTACATCTTCCCTTTCTCTGCACTATCTGGGTTGTATGTTACTATCATAGATACACTATAGTAGCAATGGTCAATTAAATAGGACTTTGTAAGAAGAGAGATGCGGTGGATGCTGATGTTCTTCTGCTACAAGGCTGGGTAACACTCAGTCATCTTGTTTCATGTGTGAAGAACCTGGCTTTTCCTTGAGAATCAATGTGGGATTTCGTTTTTAGAAGAGAAGGTATCACATAATGGTTAAGTCTACAGTTTTTGGAATCAGACAGTCTTAGGTTCACTTCTTAACTCTTATTAACCATTTCTACTAATCCTCAGTTTTCTTATTTGTAAAAAGGGGTGATAATGACATATATCTTTATAATGTTTTTCACAAAGCTGAGTTAATTCAATAAATTGTTTAACTCGGTGCCCAACACATAGTAAAACCTCAATGAATTTTCACACACATATGCACACACACATAAAGGAAAATTCTCTCTATAAAAATTGAATAAACAACAAAATAGAAATATATATTGGTATTATTCAGTGATTTTCAATGGTCAAACAAATCAGGTGGTTCATTCATTTATTTAACAAATCTCTAGTAAGAATCAACTCGGTGTCAGGTCTTAGAAATACAGTAGTTAATAAAAAGATATGGCCTTGGTATTCATTCTATTCAAAGACAGAGAGATCTTACTCCAATAATCACAGAAGAATGTGTAACTAAAAATGTGGATAATGACTTTTCAGGAGAAGAACTTGGTGTTTTGAAAACAAATAAAAAATGTGTGTGTGGGCACTGGCTAGTCTAGGGGAACAGGTGAAGCCACACAGATTTGGTTGCACCCAGGATCCTTTTGGGCTTGTCCCTTGGGTGATTCTCAAAGCAGACTCATATTGAATAATAAATCTACCAACAAATGGCTTATCTGGAAGGCCTATGAATTGGCATCCAGAGGGAGTTTTGGGCTTCTTTCTACTACTTGCTTACTCCATGCCCAAGAAGGATGCATGTTGACACTGGTCAGGATCGAGATTTACTGGGCCATGATGCCAACAGAAGAAAGGTTTAAGTGAGAGGAGGGATAGGCTGCTGTCCGTTTATTGGAATTTTGGTGGCCCACATGGTTGCTGCAGCTCTCTGCTCTCTGCACTTGCTCACTTGCAACTCTCTTTCTCTTAAAAAGCCAAGCAATAAACAAAGTGAGCCCAGGGGTAAAGAGGTCTGAATATATCTGTTTACATATCTAAATGTTGGTAGAAAAATATTCCTACTTTTCTGAACCCTCATACTCTAGAAGTTTGTAAGCCTAGAGAAACAACCAGGGTTCTTAAATGTTTCCAAGTGAGTTGCTAGCTTATGCAGAATACAACACTCTTTCCAAATAGTTGGTTATTGGTTTTGACATATCTACCAATAATAACAGAAATAAGTAAGATGCCCAAGTACTAGAGCAGAGGTGAAGCAACTGTTAAAATCAGTTTGGATGTCTTAAAAATAACTTGGGGGAAAAATCATGTTTGTAGAGTTAATCAAGGATGAATTTGGAAATTTCGGATACTTATTGAACATCTTATTAATCTTTTTTATTTTTATGTGTTTTCTAGCACTTCCAAAATATTTTTGGGGCTGCCATTGAACCAAGCAAATGAAAATGCTAAACTTTATACAATTAACCATGATCTTTGTCTACTTGGCATGAAACATCTGGACATTGTAAACATATCTGGAAAATGCCAAATGTCAGGAAGCATATAGATGAAACATCTGGAGGAAGTGTAGCATACAAGACACAAGGTAGGAGGTCTGAAGTCAAAAGCAGCCAGATTTGAACTCCATCTTTCACATGAACTCTAGGCTACAATGCTCTTCATCATGTGAAAAAACTACTCTATCACAGTTTTTTATATGTATAAAACTTGGGAATCATATATGTGATACACACACACACACACTTAAAAAAAAAAACAGATACACAACTACATTTTTTTCTCCATACAATGGCAAACAGTAGAGGCAAATAGTAGAGGCATAGGTAATTAAAATATCAGAAAATCCAAAGTAATTTCTTAATTTGTCTAAATATTTTTAAGTTGCTACTATCACCAACCTATATTTAAAAATGGATGTGTTTTATAGGAAATTATTTCAAGTAAACTATACTGAGGAATTTTGACTCAGAAAATGCTGGCAGACCTTTCAGGTGCCACCTTATAAACCCAGTCATCTCCTCTTGAAACCCTGGTCTGTGTTCTTTTGTCATTACCTTCCCTGAAACTGGAAAAAATTCACATCTTCCTCCTCCAGAATTACATAATATTAGAGTAGGAAGGAACTGCTGATAAATCCAGGCTGTCAAATACACCTTTGAAAGCATAATCCTGTTATTAACTTACTATTCCACACTATAGATCATCTCCCAGATAGGACACAGGAGAGTGATAATCATGGCTGGAAATAATGCAACAAAGCAAAACTGATAATGGATTTTAAAATTATCTAGGCTTCAGTGTTCACATCTGGAACATGAAATAGGACTGCCTACCTTACAAGATTGTTGTGAGGATTAAAATTGAATAAAAATATTAAGCACAGAGACTGGAATATTGTTTGTTGAATTAATGATTGTGGTGATGATGGTGGTGAAGATGACGTGATCTTCAGGTGATATAGCTTAATTTTGTCTTAGTCAATAACATTTTAGAATACATTCAGCTTCAATGACTTGATTATTTTTTTTTCAATCTGCATCCTGATGTTCTTTTGAAAATAGATCCATTCTACTGAAGTTAAATTCATAAGGCCAAAACTTTGCTAATATAGTTGAAATTTTGAGTCAGTGGTTCTTTGTGGTTAGAGCTTCAAATCTATTTTGCAACAAACAGGCATGTGTATATGAGAGAGAATATATGTGTGTATGAATATTTCATCTGGATGCAATACATGACTGGAAAAAAACTGAGGTCATTATGTTAAGACATGTAAGGCCATTTGAAGAAGCTCTGCATGAAAGAATGAGACACTATGATCAATGAATGCCTTGATCATTGCTAAATTCAGAAAGCACATAGCATGTGCTATTTAAATTCTGTTCACAAGTTGGTCTCATTCACCAGACTAAATTCCTTGGGAATGAGACAGTCTTAAGCACTTGTGTCCCTAGGACGTTGCCAAATATCTGCCATATATATGACTTCTCATATATATCCACTGAAGATGAGGAGAAAGGATAGAGACCTGACATTTGGCTGAGTTACTTAGAAGAAAAGTAATTTGGATCTCAAAAATCTGCCTGTTTCCTAAATTATCTCAAAGATATAAGAAACTCATAACACTGGTTGTCTATAAAAAAGAAAATTAAATGGCTGAAAGATAGGAATGGAAGAGGGTTTTTGGAGGTTTGCTTTTATTGTTTTTCTTTATATATACCTTTCTCTACCTATATAACTTTTTAAATGACTGGATTTGCTGTCTCATATGAAAACTTTAGCATGGGCATTTTAGAATAGGCATATTTTACTGGATTTTACCTTAGGCAATTGTGAGAAATTTTCTGTTTAGAAGAATGATTATGATTATATTTCACACTTCTCTCCCACAAACATTTTTTTTTTTTGCAAGTGAGCAAGCGGTGTTAGCTTAGTTAGGTTTATGTAAAAAGCTGCTATTTTTCAAGCATTCCTTATGTCTTCCTAGAATTGAAGACCTATTATTCTGTCATATATCAACCCATCTGTCAGCCTGCAACAGATGGTTAAAATGAAGAACTAAAATACGAAGGAGGAAATTATTCTGCATTTCACCATCCACAACTTAAATTCAGTCTGACTTCAAAAAATTCCTTTGCCACTTCTCCACTCATCATATGAAGCAAATGTGAGGGAAATATTACATTTGAATTACAAATTAGAAGCCATTCCTCCAAAGACACTATTGGATTCAGAGATGTTGGCTTTCCTCTGTTAGTTGGAAAGAAAGTAGACATGAGTTTGAGTCTGTTATGCTGTTTCTTAGCTGCATGGCCTTTGGCAGTTAATTTTACCTTATAGACCTTTATTTCCTCAATTAAAATAGTAGAGAATTAATCGCTTGTCTTAGAGAGTTATTGCAAGAATAAAAAAGAACGGATAACCTGTGTGACAATATCTTTCGCAGCTAGGCACCTGATAAATGATAGAAATTACTTTCACCATCACTTCTTCCCTTCTGTTCTATCCCATTTCCTATATGTTTACTTCAGGTCAAAGATTCTGTGTCTCTGGTGGGCAAGATTTGGGCAGGTGCATAAGGACAGAAGGAAGGCAGATATGAAAAAGTGACAAAGTGTGGATAAAGCTGAGGGTGTGTGTTTATCTCTCTGCAATGTGTGTTTGTATTCATAGAGTGTAACTAACCAGAACTTTGTATTGTTGTTTGATGTATGTGTGAGGAGAATAGATTGGCAGGAATATGGAATTGAAATGTCATTACATTCCAGGGAAGTGGATGTTTTTTGTCAGCTTGGTAGTACCAGGGACTTCTGCCCAAACACCCCCAAAGAGGGTGATCATATGTTTTCTTGGTTTTCATTTTCAGTCTGGATGAAATAAATATTTGTGATTTTTACTCTCTCTAGGCATAAATATTAGTTGAATCATAACTTATGGTTCATGCTTTATTTAGCTGATTCCACTTATTTTTGTCAGTTCTATCATATTTCCAATATATAACTGTTATAATTTAACATTCACAGTTTTTTTTTTTTTTTTTTGCAGTGGGAGTTTTTGGGAGTATAGTTTCCTTCTCCCCAGTGTTATTTATTTTATTTTATTTTATTTTATTTTACAAGTGCTGATATCTGTAAAAAGAGATAGTGGCAGACCTGAAAGTTTTGGGAAATAAGATGTGTCCTAGAGCAGGGTGTCTCAATGTTATATGTCACAAGTCTCTTGGGCATTTTGTTGAAATGCAGATTCTAATTCAGTGGGTCTGGAGTAGGTCTGAGAGTCTGCATTTCTAAAAAGCTTCCAAGTGATGCCAGGGCTGCTGGTCTAAGAACAAACTTTGAGAAGCAAGGTTCTAGCCTATTAGGAAACTTCCTCATAAAAACATCCCAGTGTACTTCAACATCCACTGCTCTCCATGGCCCCATTCTCAAAGAGCTTTCCCACACTACTTTGCATACATTGCCATTCTGTCTCATTTTCATATAGGTCAGTCTCATTTTTCCAATTCAATTTTAAGATTACTCTCTTCTTACTTTCTCTCTTCTAATACGATTGAGTAATTTCTGTATACCAGTAATTTTTATACACTGTGCTAAATTCTCAGTGACAGAGTAGATAGTATTATTAGCATCTATTAACAGGTGAAGCTATAGAGGCACAGAGAAGTTAAGTCAATTGCTCAAGATTACCCTCCTAGCAAGTGGTAGTACCAGGATACAAACACAGTTTGACCCCAAGCCTGGGGCCTCAATCATTAAGGCTTTGCTAAGATTATGCCTTACTGGAACTATGTCCAATATATTTTTACAATTACTGCAGCACCTATTCCATTGTTATATATAATACATATAAGCAGAGAGAGTAAAAATCCCTTACACAAATAAACACATATATGCGTTTTTATCTTTTTTCTTTCCTTTCCCTTTCTTCTTTCTTTTCCTTCCTTCCTTCCTTCCTTCCTTCCTTCCTTCCTTCCTTCCTTCCTTCCTTCCTTCCTTCCTTCTCTCTCTCTCTCTGTCTCTCTCTCTCTGTCTCTCTCTCTCTGTCTCTCTCTCTCTCTCTCTCTCTCTCTCTCTCTCTCTCTCTTTCTCTTTCTTTTCTTCTGAACTCACTGCTTAATATAACCTGTGTAGTTAGTATCTAGGGATTAGGACTAACATTATCAGACAAAAGTCCAATAATATGCACTTAGCTAAACTGCATATTATTAAAATCTGGTCATGAGTAGTTATGCTATATGGGTACCATTTGGCCTAAGTTATATTAAAATCTGTTATAATGAGATCTCATTACATGCCATATTGTTTCCTGTTGATGAGAGGAAGAAATTAGCTATTAAAAAAAGTGAAGTTTCCATGTAAGATATTCTTAATCACAAAGAGGACCCTGATTCCACACAAATTTGCAGAAATTAGCTGACGAGGTAATAATCTTGTACCAGTTTGCAGAGCTGCCTCTGTTAAGTGCTGTTTATAATATCATTCTTAAAAAAAAAATCTTTTTCACTGTTACAAAAATAAAACCAAATATAAAGCATTTTTTTAGAGCACAATGAAAGCTGCACCTCCTTCTGGAGGTAAGTATGCAACATCCTCGTTCCATATTTTAGGAACCACCCCCATTCTGCTTATGCACCAGTATCAACTCTACAAGAAAACACCCAGGAAATAAGCATTTTGCAAGTACTTTGTTTTGACAATTTTGAGAGAATGTGAAAGCTAAATCATGGTACCTGTTAAGATGATTGTGTACAGCTTAAGTTAAAAAGAATGCACACTTACAATAACAATAATTGTTCCAAATGGGTTGGACTTATGAGAATTGAATCATACACAAGGGGAGATGGGTTCTAAAATCCTTTTGTAATGAAAAAGTCACCAAGAGCCAAAATAATCTTTGATAAACCTTTCAAGTCTCCCTTAGTGAGCCGTGTACATCAGTTGTGAGCTTATGTGTTAGGGACCATGCATGAAAAATGCATTATCTTCAAACTCTGAAATTGCTTTAGTTTGGGGAGATGCTCTCACTGCAAGGACCAGGAATGAGCAGAGATGAGGCATACAGCTGTACAGATGCTTTTTGATGGGATGGCAAACAGGTTGCCTGCAAGTTGAAAATGTTTTGTTTTCCGTCTTCTCTACATCTTATGTGTGTTTGTGTATGTGTTTGTGTTGTTAGTTTTTGCCTTTTTTTTTTCCTAAATACATTTCATTGAATGATCATACATCAAATGCACACACAGTGCACTACGGTATGTTGTTTGTTGAAATGGCCATGAGGTTTTTTTTTTTTTTTTTGGTTTTGTTTTAGTGACATTCCCCCAGCCCCACCTTAACCAAAGGTCTCAAAGTAATGGTTCTCAACCTAGTGCTCCTCTGAAGCAATTTATGAAGTGTCAATTTGGAATAGAGGCTGGATGAGTCTTTTTTCCGATTTAGTGTGCAGCGTTTTCCTACCATACTCAGAAATGTGATAGAAACACCCCTTGGAATCCTGTCTTTACCATTTCTCCATCTCTTTCCATTTTTATTCTTTAGAAGGACAATAGAAGATAGGGGTTAATCGCTACAGTTCTGAAGTGAGTTCTGGATTCTTCATCGCTGACTTGCTGTATGACTTTAGCCAAGATCCTTAAACCCTCTCAACCTCAGTTTCCCCATCTGTAAAATGGAAGATAATGCCTATATCACAAAACCATTCCGAGGATTAAATGAGATATAATATATGAAATACTCATTACATGCCTGACATATGGTAAATCCTCAATAAATATTAACCGTTAGCATTATTATTTCCAGATATGCTAGACACAGACCAGAGTCATTTAGCAATGAGATTTACTTGTTAAGAGGGAGTTTCCAAAGCAGATCACTGGTGACAGAGATGAGGCCTTTCTGGCCATGAGACTGTGTATACTGGAAGCCAACCTGCTTGACTAGAATGACAGCCCACTGGCTTTTAGGACCAGAGACTGACTGAGTGGTAACTAGATCTAACTAGTTGATACCATGATAATAAAGGCTGACATTTACATTAGGTTAATGCTTCAGTTTCTTGGAACTCAAGCAGCAGCTGCTGCCCAGCTGAGTTTCTCTCTCTGAGGCATTTGTACTGCACTGTGTGCCTGGCTTTTGTGGGTGTTTCTTTCCAAAGTATTCCAGATTCACACTGCCATTTAATTCCCCACAGGCTGTGTCTGACTTAGGATTTGTATTGCTATGAGCAAAGAATAGTTATTAAAGTATTTTTCTGAGTCACACTTATAGTTGCCCCAGGGCACTTAATTCCATGCATTTTGGCAAAGAAATGCAATCTTTCCCACAGACACTGTTGTGTTTGCTAAATCACCTGCATTTTTATTAATACACATTTATTTTCCTCAGGACAAGAACTTTTTCAAAACTTTGAGTTCTATTCTAAAGAAGTTTTGATGAACTTTGCTTATAAAAAAAGTGATAAAAGAGAGCTTTCTTTTCTAATATTCATCAACTTCTCTGTTTCTAAATACAAAATGGATATGAGGGCTAATTTCACCTTAACCATTAGAGAGCTCCTAGCTCAACTGGATCATATAATAGCTATTTATGAGCATGAATGAGAAAACCTTTCAAATGAACATTCATAATTCATTTTTAATAATTTAAAAATGGAAGAGTCCTCCATCCCATTCCACCCTTGCTGTGCTTGGCATTCAAAACTAAGGAGAAATACCAGTGTGTTCTTTCTTAAAATGACAGATAACAAGCTTTTTGTCTGTGTGTGTATTTGTTTTTGTAACTAGATATAAGGGACCAACCTCAAAAAAATTTGAAGTGATCTCTGTACTTTAAGTGAGAACTAGAAAAATAGTTAGATAATCCAAGACAACAAAAAACAACAAAAGGAACAACAATAAAAAAATCAGTAAATGCTACTGACCATATATCATTTTCCACTATGTGTCAAGTGTGTTTCTAGACACTGGGGATATATTAGTGGACAAAAGCAGACAAAAATCCCTGCCTCTGCAGAATGTACTTTCTGGTGGAGGAGACCGTCAATAAACAAGGTAAATAAGTGAAGTACGTAGTGGTTTGGATAGTGGTATGTATTATAGAGAAAAAATAATGCAGGGAAAAAGAAAGGAACTGATATGATGGGGAAGTGGGTACTGAAATTCTAGGTTAGGTGGCCAGGAAAACCATATTAAGAAGGCAGGTTTTGAGTAAAGACCTGAAGAAAATAAGGGAACCAGCCAGGTGAATATCTGAGTAGAGTCTTCCAGACAGAGGAAAAAGTAGGCACAAGAGCTCTGAGATGGGAGAGAGCTGGATGGGTTCAAGAGTCTAGAAAAATGAAAGCTTTAATTCATTGGATTGAAATGACTTGAACAATGGTTCTTTACCCTGTTGGGGTCAGAGACCCTTTAGGATGTGAGAACAAATGTACTTATACTGCTCCAAGGGAAGTTGAATTTGAGAGATGGATGAGGAGAGGATTAAGAGATTGTGGTCACACTTTTGACAAAATCTGACAATAGTCTGGTTTAGGAAAGTGGCAGCTGGATTCAAGGTAGAGATAATAAGGATATAGATTTAATGGAGTTTAGTGAGGAATTTGATTTAGAGGTAGAGAGAAGATGTCATAGAAAACACCAAAGTGTTCGGGAAGATAGCCGTTTCATTTATTGGGGACCCAACTCTAAGAATCCATAAGTACAGGATACCTAACAGCATCAGTCTCTATAAGCTCAGCCCACTGGCTTGGTGGGCTTGTCCACTGAACTCAGGAAGTTCAAGGGTACTGGAAGGCCAGGCTCTTCGATTGTTATTTCATTAAGATACAGTTCTGGGCTCTTTTTATACCATTAAAATTATACATGTCAAAAGAAGTACCTATGAATTTCTAAATCTTCTCTTGGGATGGGGATGGTTAAGGGAAACCTCTCATTTATTTATTTCAAAATATTTTAGATGGAAGATCTTCTGATGGTTACTACTATTACTTTAATTTCTTCAGAGTACATTTTAGAGCCTTTTTCTCCGTTTTATCTCTAAAATATGGGAGTTTATAGAGTCATAACTTCTCTTTTCATTCTTCCTCCCTCTCCATATTCTCATCCACTTCCATGACCTCATCTAAATTTCAGATCTACACTTCATCTCTTTGCTACTATCCATACATCAATGTCCTATACTCCTCCAGTTTAATTTGTCTGGAAAGGAACTCCATTTTTTTTTTCACTCTAAGCCTACTCTTCTACCTGTAGGTATCAGTTTGGCTGAAACAAAACCTCATATTATACCTGGGAGCCTTCTTAAGTGTCTCCTCCCCACCCCTACCCTCCTTTCCTATAGGATAGTATAAGGTGGCAATTACCAGCCTAGGCTTCTAGAACAGACACATCTGTTTTCACTTCTGGTTAAGCTAGTCACCAGCCATGTTACTGACCTTGAGCCTGTGAGTTTTAAATGAGACAATATATGCAAAGCGCTTGGATTCATGCCTGGCACATAGTAAGTACTCATGAAAGGGTTGGTGTTATGATTTGAGTCCTATTGCTCTCTCTTTAGACTACTGCAAGTTTCTTTTAATCAGCCCCCATACCTCTATTACCTGTGGATTATTTCATTGTTAACATAAACTTTTAAAAACACAGATTTACTAATACTCTTCTACAATCAAATACTTCCAATTGAATACATAAGTGTCTTGGTGTTCATCCTGTCTTGGAAAGGTTTTTTAAAGAAGAGGAAGTGTCAGAGGTCTTGTATAGGATATAAATATATGCTCCACAATTAGGATCATCCCACCTTTATTAGTCCCATCTTGTAAGTCCTTCACCTTTAAATTACATTCACCCTCACACACATTCACCCCATCACAAAAACACACACTCACGTACTCCCACTGCCCTCTTCTGCATCTGGTCCCTTACTCCACATCTGCTTTCCTCTTAGAAGCTTCCCACTGTATTTGCCCATAGAAGCCCAACCTTTGTTCTCACATTTGACCTTCTGTTACTCAAAAAAAAAAAAAAAAAAATCCCAGTTTCTCTAGTTGGAATAAATAATAAATTCTTTGTTCTTCTTTTCTTCCTATACAACTATTCACTTTTCCCTCATTCTGGCCGTTGGCACAGTGAATAAAATAGCACTAAATCTAGGGCTCTCTATAATTTACTTTCTCTGAGTCTCAGAGTCTAGCACAGCATTTTCACATAATGATTTCTCAATAATTGTTCGTTGAATTCCATTAGGAAGAATTCAATCCCTAAGATCTGAATGTAAACACACAAACAGCATTGAATCATTGTGTTTACTCAGCCACCTGCTGCTCCTGGTTCACAGTTTACCTTACAACTGAGTGCGAGAATTGTATTTGCATAGCCATCTGTCTTATAAAGTGCCAGAAGGCCCAGATTTACTCAGTCTTTGCATCACTATATCTTACATTTAGTTCCCCTCACTAGTGAGCCTTTTTGGTGATATTTTCCACCTGACAATTTATACAAGAAATTAAAAATGAGTTCAACTCATTTGACTAGTTAAAAACAGAGGTATTTGTGACGGTTTAAGGGAACGATGAATGTGGAAATGGACTGTTAATGAGTCAGAGTTTTCTGAGGCCTACACTTGCCCTGATCAATATGTTTACCAATGATTGGGAGAAGATTTAGATAACATGTTTTCTATACATGGAATACTGTGGTCTGGCCTGACATTCTGTTAAGCCGCACGATGGCACAGTTTTAAGAAAATCAGACAGCTACTACTTGAAACTCGGAAAGTTATTCCAACTGAGAATTCCCTTCCTAACTTTGGATAAGAAAAATGGCTAAGAATTTTCTAAAATTAGCACCAGTTCCCTTATCCTTATACAAATGACTGCCTGGTGCTTGTTTCGTGTAGTCACAGAAAGCCAACTGGAATACAGTATATCAAATACCAGCAACATTTTATTCTGAAAGGTCCACTTGATATCAAACTCACATACAAAGTTGTGAAAGCTCTGAACTATACAAGGGTGATGGATGCTGCTGATCTTGTGTTGAGGAGAATCTTCTTAATCTAGTCCAGGAAGAGATGGTATATTACAGTCTCAGCTGGGGATTCTTCTGCTGCAATAGCATGTCAGATGGGACTACAGAATAAAGGAAGCTATTTTACCTAAAATTAAAGATAGTAATTTTACTAATATTTGCTCCTGATAAAACCATGTCTCTTTGGATCATAAAGAAGTAGGCATTTATTTTCACAATCACTCATGAACAATTATAAACAATTGGTTTTTGCTGAAAAAGAGTTTAGTACAAAGGGAAACTAAAGTTAACTTGAAACCTCAGTGTCTTTCAAAGTCTAGGCTTGGAGAAGTCAGAATCACACTCTTATTCTGTACTGCACTCTTTAGCAAGTTTCTATGTAAGATCTTGCTGATCCCTCAACAAAGTATGCTTGCTGCTGAATGAAGATAATTCTACCCACCCAGAAGACATGAGGCCTTGAACTTTCGTTGTATTTCTATGGGCTCAAGGATTAAATTTCCTATGAGTAAACTGACAGTTTGTTTGAATATTATTTCCTCTGTAAAGCTTTTCCCCACACTCTCAGGTAGAGTTAACCTTGCCCTTCTGTCTGAAGCCCTAGCACCGCAGAGGTCACAGCTGTAGTTGGAGCTGTGAGAACCATAGCTGTGAAAGATTATTTTATTTACAGTCTCTAACTGGTTTCTATGTGGGGAGGACCCCCAGGTGACTGAGCGATGCTAATGGGTGTGGAGATGAAAGCTGAGCAAGTGCTACATCTTTGTGATAAAAAAAGGGTGGGGGGCAGCAGAAAGATCATAGAAAAAGGAAAATCTGGAAGGCTGGAAAGGCTGGTGGGGGGAGGTTCAGGAAGCAGAAGAGAAAGTTGTTGCCTCAGAGCACTTCGCAGAGGGTGGGCATGAACTGGAGGCCTGGAATGAAGAACAAACCTCTAATGAGGTTTCATTTATTTATTTTGGTTAACTTTTTACATTGTTATATGCCATGTAAACATCTCCAACTCCCCATGAAGTCTTCTATATGTCTAATACTCAGCTCATGGGTGTGGTGTTAGATTCCATGAAGCACTGACATCTGCTTCATGGTGGGTTTAGTAATGTGTGGGATATAGCCAGGGTTTACCATACATATGCCCTGATTTGCATAAGATAGGTTTGTTGCAGGGTTTTTACCTGTTGCCTTGCCTTAATTATTCGAAAGTGCTCACTTTCATTTTCAAAAGTGTATCTATTTGGGTGATAAATTACACGGCCACACAAAATAGCTCTTAAGTTACTATACTTTGAAAACCAGGCCCATTTTTTTCCTGAGTTGCTCGTTTACCTGTCTCTACCCCTGAAATCATGGATTGGTTCTCTGAGGGACAGGCTATAGTCATCATTAATTAATTCAACATTACATACTGAGTTCTGTATTATACGTGTTAGGTGCTGGGATAGAGTTAAAAATAAGAAATGGTCTTTGCACTTAAAGATCATACAATATGGCGAGGCAGGCTGATATGTAACCAGACAATTATAAACCAGAGAAACGCTTACAATAGGATTCCTTCACTCCGGCACTATTGATATTTTGGACTGGATAATTCTTGTTCTGCTAGGGTGTTCTGGACACCCTGTGATGTTTAGCAGCATCCCAGGCTTCTACCACTCGATTTTGGCAGTACCCTGCTCCAGTAGTGACAAACAAAAATGTCTCCAGATATTGCCGGATTTTACATCTTACCCCCACCCTGTCCCCAGTCCCCTGCCATTGAGAACCACTAGTTGTAGTTAAGGCTATACTCAAGACATCAAAGGGAGGAGGAGCTAACCTAGATTTGGGCACAGTCTTGTTAATTTTTCATCCTCAGTCCCTAGCTGATCCTTAGTAAGTGCTTAATGAGTGAATTAAATGCATAGTATCATGTTTCACTTTACGATTCTTAGAATGAACTCTAGTAAACTAAGGGGACATTTAAGTATGAGACCTTAGGCAGAATTCCAATGAATTTCACTTGTAATACTGGCCCCAACATAGTTCTCAGAAATACCCTATGTAGCCCTAAAGGGACTTGCCCCCAAAATGTCACAGTGCAGATTTACTAGCAACTATTTTTCTGTTAATAAATACTGATTGTCAAGCACTTTGGAAAACATCAGGTACATTAAATTCTGAATCATTATCATAAAGCCACATAAATATTTTATATTTCATCAAACACAGCAGAGAAAGAAAAGAGCCCAGTTTCTAAGAGGGGGAAAGAAAAATAGCCCTGACATTCAACTAATGGCTTCACAACTGATGCGTCCACCTGAGATTTTGAAACCTAGTACATCTCAGAAGTAAATGTTCTTTGCAAAATATAGTTAAATCTATCCCAGCTTTGGTGGAGGCATCCTGTCCCTAAGTCAGCTATTGTTTTGATGTAAATGAGAACAAGAAAATTCACAGCACAACCCATGTATTCCTCTCACACAGCCTCTGCCCTGAACCTGATTGACATGGAATAATGGGACCACAGCAAGATGACCCCGAACTGCTTGTTGGCCTTTCTTCAATAGGTGTACTGGGTGATAATGGAACTTTCTGGAACAAGCTGTGTGACAGGGCAAGTGACAGCTT
Source organism: Eidolon dupreanum (assembly GCA_028627145.1). Lineage (NCBI taxonomy): Eukaryota > Metazoa > Chordata > Mammalia > Chiroptera > Pteropodidae > Eidolon > Eidolon dupreanum. Next base: position 56,636,840 of record CM053507.1, on the reverse strand, counting down.
CTCTGGGCCTCTATTGTTAAGACAGAGAATGAAGAAAATAATGATTTAAAAGCTGCTCACCACAGTCTTTTGGTTTTATCTATAGTTTTACTTTCTTAAAGATTCATGGAATTGAAGGATTCACAGCATTTTTACTTTTAGGGTGTGGGGGGGAATGGTACAAAAATCAGCTTCTCAACAGTCCTGACATCCTTCTTTTAATAGGCTCCCTTAAGTGTGATTAAACCTCACAGAGCAGAATTCTGAGGTTGGCAGCCACGTAGAATGAAATGGCTTGATTATTTGCTCAGTTTAAGCTAATTCCCAGCTCTCCCTTCACCTGACTGGTTTTGTGTTGATCATTATGGCGACCCATCAACTGGAACATGATCCAGCTGGTAGCCCTGGGCATTGGGTTATTGAATCTTCTGAAAATTCTCTGAAACTCCCTGCTTTTCACAAGATATGTATTCCCAGCAACTGCACAGGAGACCTACTCATGTTATTTAGAAGTTGTAATTAATAATAAGATTATTCTTCCCTGATGGATCAGTTGTCCCCCTAATTGCCAAATCATAATGTCTTTGCAGACTCCCCAGAGGTTCATTTCATTTGTAGCACTCTTAAAGCGCACGCAAAACCCAGCAGAATAGCTGCTGCTTTGTCTTAATGTTGCCACTAAACTTAAAAAAAAATCTCTTCCCTCATTTAATTCCTTCAGGAAGTACCTCATTCTCAATTCTTATTAAAAATGGGGAGGCAGTCCTGGGAGGCTTCTGGAGGTCTAAGTTCATAAAGTGAATATGTATAAAGGCAACAGAATATCGAGTTTTTATAATTACACCTTTTCATGCATGCAATTCCTGGAGTAAAATCAGCTTTGGTTTGGGCTGATTTAATATAGCCTTTCTAATTTTAGTCTATCCCTTTACTTCTACTTAGCTGTTGTTCAATTTTAGATGTGCAAAATGGGTTCCTATCTCCTACTTCCACTAACCAGTAAGGATTCTTTATTTTCAAACAAGAGTGATGAGATAACATTTAATTTCTGAACTTTTCCCCCTAATTCAGGAGCTTTGGGAGAAGAAAAATATTTCTGTTTTGGAGAGATAAACTATTAAACAAGAGAGCAAAAGAGGATGGAGAGATCCTGGTTTAGGTGAATATGCTTACCATAATGCCTACTCAAAGTCAGCAGGCATCGGTCTTTGTGGGAACAATGCTTGAGACAGGAGAGGAGAGTTTGAATAATCTCATAGCAAAAGAGGTAGTTAAGAGAGCAAACAAAAAAATATAGGTAGAAGTGGAATTTTGATAAAAATGGAGGCCTGTGAGAGCAATTTGATTCAATAGGTAGAATGTAGAAAGAATCTACTGGAAAGATTTTGAGTTGAATTACAGCTGAAAGTATCACTTGTTTTGTGATCCCAGGACATATGGAAGCATAATGATCTCTCAGGTATATGTATGATTAGTTTAAATTGAAAGTCTGAATTCTAGTTAATGAGTCATGTACACACGAATTAGAATTTGAAGTTCATATTTTTTAAATAAGCACTTACTGAATTCCTGCTCTGTTCTGGTTAGTCCTGGTTTTCAAAAATAATAAAACAAATCTTACCTTCAAGAAGTCCATTTTTCAGCAAACTGACACATATGTACAAAATTAAAGATGTGGCATTGTCCTAAGATCATAAATGTGGGTGGGGTCACTTTGTGCAGCCAGGAAAATATTTTCTTCCCAGAAAGTTTCATTTTTTTTTAGAGAAAAAATTGACTTATCTTCCACTCACCTTAGGAATCCATTCATATATAGTCTAAATTACTTTATATCGGCATGAATATAGGTCTTCATGATTTAGCTGTATTTTATGAGGCATAGTAGAAATGAGATTTCTCTTCCTTTACAAGCATTTGGAAATTATCTGAATTTTAAAAGCAGAATATTACCAGTTCTCTACTTCTCTTTGGGGGAAATTCATATTCAAGTCTTTCAGAGGATGTCTCTTTGTCAAGACTAATTCTTTAGTTTTCTAGTTACATATTTACCATATAACCTCCCACAACCAGAAAACAGAGAAGCGTCAGTAACCAGTGGCTGAAATGATGCTTCAGAAGTTTATAAATCTGAATTTGCCTCAATGAAGCACAATTATAAATACTTCTTCTTTTAAATTAAAGGTATAAATTAAGGACAAATTTTCCATTGTCAAAGAGGTGCAGACTCTAGGAATACTATGTGCACTCTATTTTGATTCCATTTGCCTCTTAGAAAATGACTAATCAGAACAAAGTACATAAAAGAGATTTTTTACGATCTTTTGGTTGAACAGGCCTTATTCTATATTGTAGAATGCATGTTGTAGATAGAATTTGAGAAGAATTAGGTTCAACATTTTGAAATAGCAAGCTCTTTTGAGATGACACATTGTCTTGATAACAATAACACTTAATGGGATTTTTGAAGTCTTGTTGCTTAAAGTGTAGTAGTCTCGATGGATACCGCCAATATCAATAGACCCACATCTAGTTAGTACATAGTCTATATTTTTTGGAATTCTTCCTATGTTTCTCTTAGAAAATACATTTGCTATGTACAGCCAGTGTTAACCACAGTTCCTGGCACACAGTAGAAACTCAACAAATATGTGTTCAGTGAATGCTTATACATTATCCTATTCTTGATGACCAGCTTGGAAGGTCATTAATTTCACTTTTAATATTGACTTTAGGGAACTATAGCTGTGTTAGAAATAGTCACTGCCATTCAGATACTTAGTACTTAGTGGTGGAAATCAGACAAAGCCCATCTAACTAAAGTACAAGGCAGTAATGGTCTTCACACAAAGAGTTTCGTACAGAGCTATGGAGGTTAGAGGAGGGAGAATTCCTGTATCTTCAAAAGTCAGGATATGGACCGTAAAGAAATACTTCAGATTTTGATAGGCTGAGATGGGGGAGGGGAGGAGGACCTTTTGGGTGGCAGGTATTCAACAACTGTGTAGAAATAGGAATGTATGCAGCATGTTCAGGGAGTGGTAAAGATACCAGTTTGGCTAAAACATGGGATGTAGGGAATGGTCGGAGATAGCTCTGAAGAGTTAGTGAAAGGTCATGGCTTAGGAGGGCCTCGAATGCTAGAGTGAGCAGTGAGTCTTTTTTTCTATAAGACAGAGATGGCCAATGGCATAAATACAGTTATATTTAGAGTGATGGTTAGAAGAGTAGAAGACAAAAGGTAGAAGACCACTCCATCTAGAATCTCTGTAAATATGATCTAATATGAATCAGTTCTGTTCACAACCCCTTACCCAGCCTATTCCCTATAACTTTGTCAATCCTTAAGACATGAGGGTTTCATAAAGCCCAGAATGGGGTCTGGTCAGGTTTTATAATCAGGGACATTAATCTCATGTAGTTGGTCTTATTTTTTTAACCCTAAACTAACAATTTACAAGAACGAGTCAAAGAAAAAAATGCTAAGGAAGGGTGTGGGATATAGCTTAACTGAGGTTTGGAAGGAGGCACCAGATTTATGCAGAAGCTCTCGGGAGGCTGACTGCAGCAGGCAGGGCTGGATGAAGACTCCTACTGATCTTGCTGTTCCCCAACCATCTGCTGACTTGGCCACATACAGAACTGTGGGCATTGGAGATATCCAGGATGAAACTTATAAGGCATTCCATTATTTTAAAAAATCATCACATGGAATTTCTATGTTTGTTTCTTCTTCTGTTTGTGACCAAAGGAGCGATTAATGATCTTGAACTTCACTTATGAGTCACAGTGAGAAAGGATACTGACAAATCTCAGTATCCTTTCTCAGGGTACACAGAGCCCAGCACTGGGGCTAAGCTTTTGCTGCTATACAGATTATGCCCATCTTAGGGATTTGTTGCTGGTAATTAAAGCCTGAGCTTCTGCATAATTAAACATGGTTTGATTGAATTTTTGATGTCTCCTAAATATCTGAAGTTTTAAAGCAAATGTTTTAGTGGCAGCTTCCTAAGAACAAGTTAACTTTTTTCTTCCTGAGGGAGAAAATTCTCTGTAGATCTTTTCTGGAACATCTCTTCTCCAACAGCACAAGATTGCTATTAAATAATAATGAATATAAAAGTACCACCAGAGTTATTCTACCTTATTCTTTCTTGGTCTTATGAATAAATAAACTGTAATTAAGCACCTATTATGTGCTTAACACATAACAATCATACTAGACATTTGTTATTTCTTAGTAATTATTTTTTGATGTATGGATTCTTATAACTTTTATAACATAACTTTTTTAAATGAGGTAGAAATTATGTATAGATGAAGATCATTTTATTTGGCAAGTATTAGAAACCCCAATCAAACTCACAAGCACAAAAAGAAACTTAATAGCTCACATAACTGAAAAATCTGGAGTGTATGACCAAATCCAAGTGCTCATTTTATGTGTGTGTGCATGCATGCATGCGTGCATGTGTGCGTGCGTGTGTGTGTGTGTGTGTGTGTGTGTGTTTTGTCAAAGTTGTAGGACACCGACAGGTAAGTGGTTGAGAGAAGGAGAGGTCACATTTTTCTAAGCTCTTGGGTATTTCCAAAAACCATGGCCTTCATAAGAGACCCAAGCCAGTTTTACTAGAGTCATTTCTTCCATGTTTCCAGGACAAATTTTGAAGCATTTTCTTGTATGGCTCTGTGGCTTTGATTTAGGTCCTGCTAATAAGCACTGGAAATGAAAATGTCCTGCTGTGAGAAAGGGCTAAGAGGACTGCAAAAAATCCATGCTCTGAACTTTGTACCAATTATTTGAAAGTTTAATGAACCATGGGTATTAGAGCAAGATATTCTTAAACTGTTGAGAGCTCCAGTGAATCAAAAATGCATGTATGAATATCTGCTTGTTCTGGAGTCAAAGACATAAACTTAGCAAATAGTTAGGATATTTGTGCCATTATCAGGTGGGGGGGGGGGTGGAGAAGGTTTCACCACTTTCAAAAAATGGTAAGAGGAGGGTGAACATCTGAACCCAGTTTCTCAGTTGGATGCCCTAAACAATCGAATTTTCCAAGTTTCTTTCTGTTACACAATTGTGCTCTTCACACTCTCCTGCTATTTTCAGATTTGCTAGTCGATAAGAGATTCAAGTTCCTGCCTTCTGGAGCCAGGTTAATTTAATGGAGCTGTGTTCTTCTTCCTCCTTCCCTAAAGTGTGAGATCTGAGTGCCAAGACTGGGGTGGAGGAGCTGAAGGGAGCGAACTAAGTGATGGGGGAACAGTGTGAAGCCCCACTGTAGGGCTGATTACATTTGTATGTAATGACAGCAGTTTTTATGCTGAATTTGGAGCCTCAAATAGTAAAAAATAATAAAAAAGAATGCTTGATACTAACAGTGCAACAAGAAGCCTTCAAAACATTTCTCAACACGAAAAAGTCAATGGAGTTTGTACTTATCCACTTGATTTTAAACCAAACAGTTCACTGAAGTTAATAAGCACCAGCTATATAAGAAGTAAATATGGACATCAAGGTAAATAATAAAACTGTGTTGATGAAAATAATGGCTCAAATTTATGAGCATCTGTTGTATATCCGGTGTTGTTTTAACTGCTTTAGGTACAATAACTCATATAATCTGACGAACAACTTTATAAGTTAGGAACCATTGTTATCTCTATTTCACAGGCAAAAAAAAAAAAAAAAAAAAAAAAATACAGAGGCACTGAGAGGCTCTACAACCTGTCCAAAGTCACATAGAGGATACATGTGATACTGAGATTTGGGCCCAGGCTGAGTATAGAGTCTGAATTCTAAGTCACTGGCCCCTACTAGTCTCCCCAGGACAGATTTTGCCCCCAAGAGTAATAGGAATAAAGCAGGTAGCTTGAAGCCAGGAGCCAGGTCTTATTCTGCTATGTATCCTGAGTCCAGTGGGACCTAAACAGCCATGATCATTACTCTTGAAACTGAGATCAAAAAGTACCACATGAATTTTTATTTGATTGAAAAACAAAAGCTTAAAAACCAGTAATGTCTGAGGATACTATAGGAAAAAAACATTATTAGATAATTTTTTAAAAAATTGTATATAGCTATTAATTGAATAAGGAACTACCTTTGCCCCCTTCCTTCCCAATTTTATACCATTTTGAAAGTCTCGCTGAAATAACTTACAGCTCTGAGTTTAAACTAGTTCCCTGAGTTGCTTGGAAACATTCAAACTGGTTCAAATTTCATAATTAGAGATAGAGTAAAAGCTCTGAAGGTCTTCTGGGAAAATATGAATTCTTTCAGGGGTAACATCAATAATTGGTTAAAAAATTGGGATTGGCATCATTTTCCTTTCTAGTATGTCAGCTAGACCAGAAACAGAACTTTGGAGAAAAGGCTACAAAACTGACTGGTTTAGATTGTGTGCGTGCGTGCGTGCGTGCGTGCGTGCGTGTGTGTGTGTGTGTTGGGAATAGCTAAGAGAGGAAATGAAGAAGACAAAGAGCATGGGAGTAGCCAAGAGTCAGCTGTGAGGTTCACAGACCAAGAGAAATGAATATAGTGAGGGGTAGAGAGCTCCGCATAAGGGGAAGAAGTCAGAAAAAAATGAAGCAACTTCTGAGCTGCTTTGGACAGACCTGAATTGCCTCTGGAACAAGTAACCTGAGGCAAGTTTCTTAAACTTCTTCAGCCTCATTTTCTTCATCTTAAGAATGGGAATTAAAATACCAAACTAAAAAATTAGCTTAAAGATTTAAAGAGAAGGCATGTAAACAGTACATGTTCACTGCCTGGCATACAGTAGGTACTCGATAACTGCTGGTTGTTGTTGTGAATCTGAGTTTCTCATCCTCAGCACTGTTGACATTTTGGGCTAGATAATTCTTTATTGTGGTGGATTTTCCTATGCACTGTGGAGGCTCATCCACATCCCTGGCCTCTACCTACTAGATGCCAGTAATATCTATCCAGTAATGATAATCAAATATGTCTCCAGACATTGCTAAATGTCACCCTCACCAGTTGACAGCCACTGATCTATTTGAGAAAGGGAACATGATTTCCTCTGGGTGTGCTGGGCCATGGAATAGGCACATTTCACATTTCGTAGTGTTGTATGTATGTATGTATTTATTTATTTTTTATTTTGGTGACTGGTTAACAAAATCCAGTAAGTTTACATTTGTGACAACATAGATGGACTTTGAAATAATCATGCTAAGCAAAATAAGCTAGACATAAAAAGTTGAAAACCATACATTATCATTTATATGTGTGATATAAACCTAAAAGCAACGAACAGGACAAACAAACAGAGATTCATGGACATGGACAATAGACTAGTGGTTACCAGAGGGTAGGGAGGAGGGGGGAGAGGGGAAGTAGACGGTAGGGTAAAAGGGGTCAAATATGTGGTGACAGAAAGAAATCTAATATTTCACAGTGTTTTAAAGGAAAAAAAAAAGAAACATTCAGGAAAGACACATTTGGAGCTTTGCCAAATTTCCACTAGGTTCTGATTTTTCTGACTGAATGATGAGTTTTCTGGAATGAGAGGAAATATGACAAAGATGGATGGGGTTCAGACAGAAATTATCTGCCAGCCCTCTGAAGGCATTGACTCCAATAGATGATAAAATGAACTTTGGGCTCCTAAAGAATTCCACAAACAGTTCACTGCCTTTATAATGGCTATTGGACTATAGCTCATGCCTCTGTTTAACTAGTTAATTGGAGAAACATGGTACCAAATGGGAATTAACCCTCATTTAAATTGTAATTCAGAATCTGCTAGTCCTAAAGAAGCTGAAAAAGGGCTGAGGATGTAAAATCTGATAAAATTTGTAGATGGTATACTGAGAACACCTTAACCAGAATAATTTATTTGCCTTCTTCTGTGGTGCCAATTCTGGAAAAATGTATTTTTTGATGCAAAATGTATAGTAGTTTAGATTAAGTATTCATTTAAGGTTAGGTCCATACCCTTTTAAAAAGTCAACACGTCTTGTTTCAAAGAGTGAGGAAGTTCGACCTAACAACTGTGATCTTAGAAGTAGTTCTAAGTAAGACTTTGGGTGAACTGGAGAAGAAGGTGCCTGGGATGGAAGGACTGGAGGAAAGTAGAATTGTAAGGGCTGCAGTCAATTAAAGGAAGGTGCTTGCAATTTCCCTGTATGGAGCTAAGGTACTACCCAGTAATGGGCAGGAGAATAATTAAAATTAATGACAATAATTGTGTTACAATTAAATTACATTCATTTATCACTTATTGTGTGCCTTTCCCTGTGTGAAATGCTTCACACTCTTACTTTCCTTTCAGCAGCCCTGTGAAGTGTATATTATTATTGGCTAGTTTCATCCTACAGATGAAGTAACAGGCTTCCAAATGTAAATAATAAATCATACAAGGGAATTAAAATCCAGGACTCCAGAACTTAGCCAATACTCTTAAAATCATTAGCCTAAGAGGTTAAGTCCTTGTTCTACCATTCCCTTCTTGGACCACGAACAAAATTTCTAATCTCCCAAGGCCTCATTTTCCAACACCTGGTGCTCAGTAAAGAGGAGTTCAATGGAATCTATAGAATGGGGCTGATTCTAATTGCTCTCTTTCTCTCTCATGGTTGTTTTGAGGCTGATGGGAAACATGAAAAGATTTGGAATGCACTGACATGAAACAAATGTGAGCCACTGCGTGCCTGCAATGGATAAAAATTTCTTGTCCCAAAAAATGCGTGTTGTCAGTCAACCTGGTCTCCTTTTATGGGAAAAGCAGAGTTTCAATAATATAGCTCCTTCCTTTTCCACTAAATCTTAAGGTGGATATTGATCTCCTTAACTCCTAGAGTAGTTACTTTAAACCAAAGCTGTCACAACAAGAATTCACCAAAATGTGGGATGGTGTTTATTATATATTCATTCTTAGAGCATTCTATTAGCTCTGTAAGATATTTTTTAAATCTACTTTACATTAATATGATAAAAAATAAAGCCTCACAGTATCACTATTTGACATGAGATCTGAAAACGGCTCAGAATATCCTTTCACAGAAATCTAGGCAGGAGATTGGCTTTAAAAGTGTACTCTAAGGACTGTGACAAAGTGATATAACCAGATGTGACATTTCAATTCCACAATCATACACCATTCAGGTGGCCTTTCTACTTTCTGAGAACTGATATTTATTCATCTGTACAAGAAGGCACTTACCATAGCAATGTACAGTAGCTAGCTGATTCATTTAGCCTGACTTTCTCCCTACTGTGTCATTCAGCATCATTAACATTGTGTTACTTCTAAAGACATTCAGATTCTCATTTTTACTTAAAGGTATGCAGTCTTGCCAAGCATATTTAGTAAAAAAGATACTCTAAAAAATAGCTATTGATAAACTTGGCCCCAGTCTGTCTGAAATTGCTCACAACTGGTTACAAATGTATAGAAATCAGTCTTTGTAATTTTTTATTTATAATATATATTGATCCTGGGCATTTTAAAAGCTTGTTTTGATCATTGACATCTTCCTTGTACAATACAGATAAATGGCAACACAAGTAGAAACTTCCATTTTCTTTAGCATCATAGATTCTAGCATCAATCATAACTCCAAATGGCTTTTGAAGCTTCTATAACTGTCGAATGGGGAAGAAAAGTCTAGGGATTAAAGGGCTTGGTTTCTCTATATCCAGAGCCAGACAGCATAGGAACTGTCCAGGTATATAGACCAATTAGTCTTACCCACCTCCACCCTTCTAACTTTGCGGTACATTGCCTATCAAGATTTTGGACCTCTTGCATGGTGATTATGAATTTGGGCCCTGGATTTGGAGAGACACGGGTTCAAACTCTTTACTTTCTGACTATTAGTGATGTGATCCGTGAGAGTTTGGGTGACCTCTCTGAGCCCTTTTTTCCTCATCCGTAAATGTGAATAATAATATAAGCTAGGGTTGTTATGCATATTAAATCAGCTTGACACATAATAGAAACTCAATCAATACCAGTTAATATTATTGTTGTTATATCAACACCATTACCATCCTCGTCACTTTCCTACACATTGATCTTATTTACATATGATGTGTGATGTCATGTCCTAGAGGACTACAGAGTGAGATGAGAAAATAATTTTTAGATGGGAACTAGCTTAGAAGGATACCTGACTTCTTTGAGCTGATTGAATTAGTTCATGTCATAATATCGTCATTTTTTTGCTTCAGACTAAGTTTATTTAACTTGGAGAGTTCTGAATTACAGAATGAAGAAAAAAAGAGATGTTTTGTTTTTTTTTTAAAGCAACAACAACAACAAAAAGAATAGATGATAACAAGAACAGAGAGGCCCAAGTATTAATCAGTGACCACCTTTCTAAATAAATAGAATTGGTTTAAAACAAGTACAATTATTCTTAACATATGAACAAATACTTTTCTAGATTTTAAAATTTTCTTAGGTATGAACCACCTTCTTGGAATCTTGTTCACATTGTAGATTTGCTTTAACCTGCTAGCTCAAAATTAAAGGTGGGTAATAGCCCACCCTTTCTCCCCTAGTCCCAGCTTTGTCGTAGTGGGATTAGAGTTGATAAAGTTTGCCACTTGCAGCTGCAATGGCATCATGCTGATACTCTACATTCATTCTGCCTCTGGAACTCTTAGGACTCAGGCTGATTTTTAAATTAACTTTTATCTGCTAAGTAATGAGCACATCAGTTTTTTAATATCACAGAAGTCTCATCTAGGAGCTTTCCTTTTTTATTATTAGAATTATCTCCCCCAACCCTCCCTTTCTTGCACAATGTAATAAAACAAAACCTACCCAGAGTAGTACACAACCCAGGATTTTATTATATTCTACTTGATGGAGAAGACTATTTAAAAAGAGATGAAATAGCATGCCTTCATAAGATTATCTCACATGAGTAGAATGTAGTTTTATATAACATATAGAACTTTTCCTCACTTTATGGGCAAACTAGCAGAGCCAACTTTTTCTCTTTAGAAATCAGTATTATTTCCTCAGCCTTTAGAATTCTGTGAGAGAATCTACGAGTGTCCAGGAATGGAGTATGCATGTTGATTTTACAGTGTGTGTATATACATAACAATATCCTTTGTGTGCCTATCCGCACAAGAGAGGGATGAGCCCAAGATGGGTGACTTTGTTAAAGATATTTTAAAACCATTTAGACTATTTATTAATTTCAATTGAGAGGAAAAATAAAAAAAAAAGACACCTGTCCAAAGGTTTAATTCTGCTGCATTCTTCTTCTTTTTCCAGGATAATGTATTAAAGTGTTACAAATCAGATTTTTTTCCTGGTAACTTCAAACTTGATCATCAAGTTCTACAAACAGGTGTTTCTCCCAGTTACCCTTTAAAATGTGTCTATTTTAAAGTTTACATCTCAGTAATAAATAGATTAGAGATCTGTAAATTTTTTTACTCAGGTATTCCATAAAAGAAATTTGAAAAACTGTGTTTCTACTTGCATAAAGTTGACATCTAATTTTGTTTTTATTATAAGTCTAAATAGTTGCAAGGAATATTTTGGCATATTACAAGTATTGATATTTGAAAATATACCCATGTATCCATTTAAAGATGATTATAAAAGAATAGTTATTTGATATTTTCTATCATCTATTAAAAGATTAATGAACAAGTTCCTCTTTAACAGTTGGAAATTTTACATGTTCCTTTTGTTCTCTTTGAACTTGTATTTCTATTATGCAACTAAAATAGTTTAATAGAGATAATATTATGCTATAAATAAAATATAATATTATTTTATATGGAAAGACATTTTATCAATCATCCTATTACATTTCTTTGTAACAAAAATATGTATATAATTTACATTACTTTTTATTTACCAGTAATCCTAATGCTTTAAGTACCAAAATATTCTTTTGGATTGGGTGATCATAACAAATATTATGAATGCACTGTTGTCCAGTGTATTATAAGTTTTAATAAATAATTTTAAATTTAAATAGTTGCATTTTTATTAGAAATGCATAGGGCTGTTTTTACTTCAATTAGTTTATATTTTGGGGAGACAAATATTATTTATGACTAGAATGGGACATAATTCAGCGTACACTCTTCTATTTTATAAAATGTGTTGAGAATGCTTGCTCACATAATTGGGTAGATGAGAATGAATGGAGTTTTGTTATAGCAGTGTCATTAATTTATTTGAATTCCACCTGAGTTATGTGCCTCAGATCACCTAGTGACCTGTCATTAAAAATTATTTTTTAATGATCTATCAGGTAATGAGTACATTAGGACTTCCACATTTTTTTTGAGAGGAAAAAATTAGAAATCTTCTTAAATGCAAAAGAATACATTACATAGGCATTGTCAACCAACATCAGCATTTTAAATAATCCTTTCTTTAGTGCCTCAAGGGTTTTGCATCCCAGCAATGTACTGTGTAGTTACATTTGGGATGAAAAAGAATGTTTTTCTTTTATATAATGGGAGCATGTAATTAGGAAAGAAAATATCAAGATATTTTCCAATGCAGGGCATTCTCAGTAAGATAAATTTCAGGGAAAAATACATGTGAAGGTTTAGAAATTTAAATTTTATTTTCTTAAAATTATCGAAGACCATATACCCCTCTGAGAGTTGTTGTATTCTTCTAAGTGTATTTGTGTCCCTGTTTATATATGCTGAACTACCTTGGTTTTACCCACATGAGTTACTGAACCATGTAGAAGGAAAAAGCAAACAGTGCAGAGTTGATGGTGGTCGGGGGGTGGGAGGGAGAGAGAGGAGGAGAGAGAGAGAGAGAGAGAGAGAGAGAGAGAGACAGAGAGAGAGAGACAGAGAGAGAGAGAGAGAGAGAGAGAGAGAGAGAGACAGAGAGAGAGAGAGAGACAGAGAGAGAGAGAGTAGACAGTGAGGAAAATGGTTGGCTAACTCCGTAATGCTGGAATTATAAATAAATCTGCAGTAAGCCTCCCTCCTTTTTCCTTGACCTCAGGAGATTTCCAACCATTTATCTCAGAGGAGTTTTTAAAAAGTCTTGCGATACTTTTCCAACATAGGGTCACAGAAGAATGACAGACATCATGTTTGTGTTTTAGATACAAGATATTTAAATGAAAAAGAATGTGATTTCCCTTAAAATACCTATCCTGAGGGCTTGGGTAACTCCAAGGCCCTTCAAGCATTGGAAAAAAAAACTTAGAGGGTAAAGAAAAAGGTTATTTCAAAAAGCAAAGCACTTACAATGAGTGGACCCCTGTTGTTTTCCCGATATTTGTTCTGGAAGAAAATATAAACGACTGTGGCAGCCAAGGAGTAGAGGAAGGCAAAGACAGCAACAGTGACGAAGAACTCTGCTGAAGATGAGGAGTCGCCGATCAGTGCCAGCTTCTCCCGCTCCTTTCCTTCGCAGGTAGGCACCTCAAATGTCACCTGGTGCAACCTAAAGTGCCAGATTTAAGGAGACACTCTTTAAAATGCTATGGAGAGAAAACTAGAGGCCATATGTCTACGTGTTCTAAAGCAAAAAGAGAAGTGATTTGGAAGTTTCATGGCATGCCTATGCGACAAGTTCATTAACAAAATTAGAGATTATAATTGAAAACACAGAAGTAAATGCTGCAGTTAAATACCATTCCACTGGGTTCCAGGATAGCTGTCACTGGAAAGAGAGGGGAGGAGGTAAAGGGAAGGATACCCCAAATAATGAAAAATTAGACTATGACATCCTCCTGCTTTAATTCTGCAGTGCTTTCTCATCTTAACTTGGACTCAAAACCTAACTTCTAAATGTGACCCCCGCCGTCACACAGGTGTTCATAATCCTAGTTTAGGGTTTTTTCATTGACCATTCCCTATGCCCTAATATTTTCCATGGCTGGCTCATTCTTGGCCCTCAGGTGTGAGCTCACATGTCATGTCCTGGGATAGCCTTTTCTGTCCATTAATGTAAAACAGCTCTTTTCCCTTAGACATTTTCTATCACATCACCCTGTTTAATGTAATTCATAGCACTCATTGCCAGCCACACTGTCTTGGTAATGTATTTAATTACTTGCTTGTTTTTTTTTTTTTTTTTTTTTTTTTGCCTCTACCGCCTCCTCCATAATCATGGGGATCTTAATTTTCTTCTCTGTGTATCCCAAAGTCCAGACACTTTTTGGGCTTACTGATCCTGTAAGATGACGGATAGATCTTAATTTGATTGAACTTTTAGAGCTTCTATTTTAGACAGTAGATTCTATCAAGACAGCATTCAGGCTCAATATATTAACAGAGGAAAATAAGATTTTGGTGAGGGGCAATACTTTCCGCTCAAAACATGACACCAAAAGAAGATGGATTATAGCTAGTAGAGTGGCTTGTGTGTCTACTAGGTTATGAACTGTAATTCAATACAGGACCCAAAATTCTGCAACTTCAGAAATGACTAAATTATTCTTCAAGTTTTAGGGAGGCACTCGTGTTACTGTTGGGGTGATGTGAAATTTGGCATTGCTCCAGCGGCATAGTGGAGGTCCTCAGTTCTTTCCCGCCAATGCAGTACAGAATTACAGGTCAGCAAGATTTAGAAGATGTAAGATTTATTGAAAGTACATTTTAGAAGGAGACGGGCCACACTAAGGAAGCCTTCAGGCCTGTGGAATATGGGAAGTGAGAAGGTAAAAGATAAAATACAGAGCATCCTCCAAGGGAAGAGTGGATTTTCAGCAACAAGGGCTGTAACAACGCCAAAGTGAAAAGGTCTGTTTATATTTGGGCCATGATGGGAGGTCCTTGATGATCCATATGTGAGGTCACCTTGACTGACAGTTGGCTGCTGTATAACACTTTGCCTACAGAGCATGTGCTTACCAAGAATTCAGTCTGTTATAATTAGATTCATGAACTTCCAGGCATAGACATGGTATTATAAGGATAGTATAATGATGCCAAGGTTATGGGCAGGTTAAGGTAGCACCTTCTGTGCAAGATTCTGTGGCTGGTTAAGCCAGCAGCTTTAATGGCCTTTGTGTCCTAGGATTTGGGTTAATTTATAACCGTAAAGGGGATGGTGTTTCTGGGAGGTCCTTAAAGGTCTTCAAGGGACATTTCCATAGTTATAGAATGGGGTCTTTGCTCCTGTTGCTCATGTCTAACTACCTAACACTTGGAGATAGACATAAATGAGGCTTAGCAATACCAGTAGAGTGCCACTTGGAAAATTATCTGCAAAAGTAATGACAATGATAAAGCCATTGATGACCATAATATATTTCCAACTTATGCTTAGGAAGTATTTTTCTTACTAAGCCAAACTCAACCCCTTTATAATAGATTTGTTGTGTACATTCTCTTACAATTTAGAAATAATACAATGATAAAATAATAATAATAGCAAATAACATATTGGAGCATTTCATATGTGCCAGATATTGTGTTTTGTATGCATGATATAATTTAATGTCCATGGCAACTGTATAAAGAAGGTACTTTATTTCCTCCTCCCCCTTCACAAATGAAAAAACAGCCTTAGAAAAATTAAGTAATTTGTCCTAAGCCACATGGCTAGTAAATTGGGCCATGAATTTAAATTTGTGTCTGACTCCAGAGCTTGATTTTTTTAACTTCTGCATTAACCCATTTCATTTTTTTCCCTACCTCTTTAATCCCCCACTGCCACTTCCACCCCTGACCTATGGTTGTTGCCATTTCCCCTTAAGAACTGAATCTCTGAAGGTGGGGCATCTCCTCCCACACGCTCATGCTATATATGGGGGGGGGGGGCTCGTGCCCCCTGTGCACTCGGGGGCCCTGGCGTACTTGGGGCCTAGTCCATGGCTCTACCTGGGGTGCGAACCCAGAACCGTCTGTGTGTAAAACAGATATGCTAACCATTACACTATGGAGCCACCCTCTGCATCAACCCATTTCTATTAAATAATGAGAATATTAACTAGGATGAATGTCTTTTCAAAGTGAAGACCATGGACCACTAACATCAGAATCATTAGGGGCCTTGTTAAAAATATATATTCCAGGGCTTTGTCCCAGACCTACTGAATCGAAATCTCCAGGGGTATAGTCTAGTCGACAACCAATGCAGGCAAGTCTGAGTCCCCCTGAATTCCTTGCTTCTCAGAAACCTATTCTTTCTTATTTACTGCTTGACTTAAGAGAGAACTGTTTACACAGTCCACTTGATTTAACTTGTGTTACTGAGTCTCCTCCTATTTTTTATCAACCAGAAAAGTGTATAGCTTCAGTAAATTCAGGAAAATAGAAGCACCCATTGTGTTTATATCATAGAAGCTTTCTTCTCCCCTTGCCAGAGATATTAAAATATTTCTCAATAGTTTGGTCTGTGACAAGGCTTAAAAAAGAAATAGATTTAAAAATAATTATGCCAGTTATTCTGATACAGGAGATTTTCAAATAATATATACTTTTTTTCTCATTATTTTATAATATGGCATTCATTCAACAGATTTTTTTTTACAAGCAGCTCTGTAGTTTATGGTTAGACGTTAGGAATAGAGTTTTAAAAAAATGAAATAGGACAGTCTCTGTCCATGTTGAACTTCAAGTTGAGAGGGAAATGATAGATTTTCTGAGAGGAGCCATATGCTTGTCTGGGGGTGGGATGATCAAGACAAAATTCTCTGTGGAAGTGATTTTTAAGCTGCAGCTTGAAAAATCCAGCAATTATCCAGATCAAAAGTTCTGGGGGAAAACAAAATGAAATGTAACTTCATATCCACTAAGATAGCTATAATCAAAAAGATTATAATGGAGTAACAAGTGTTAGTGAGATTAGATTGGAACAAAAAATAAGATTGGAATAAGGTTTCAGTTGAAAAATGGGAACTTTTAAACAGTGTTAGTGAAAATGAAAATGGTGCAGCCACTTTGGAAAGCAGTCTGGCAGTTTTTCAAATAATTAAACATAGAATTATGAAATGATCCAGCAATTCCACTCCTTGATACATACCCAAGAGAAATGATAACATTTGTCTGCATAAAAACTTGCATGAGGATGTTCATAGCAGCACTATTCGTAATAGCCAAAAAGTGGAACAACCCAAACATTTTATCAACTGATGAATAGATAGATAAAATGTGGTACATCCATATTATTTGCCAATAAGGAATGAAGTACTGATCCATGCTATAACATGAAACCTTGTTTCTGCACCTTGAAACCTGTACGCTAGTAGCCAGTCACAGAGGACCGCACTTTGTATGATTGTGAAATGTTCAGAAGAGGCACATTTATGGAGACAAATGTAGGTTAGGGCTGGGGGATGCAGAGGATGGGAGAACTGGGGATGATGGCTAGGTGTTAGAGGGTTTCTTCGGGGTTAATAAAAATGTCCTAGTATTATTGATTGTGGTGATGGTTGCATAACCCCATGAATATACTCAAAGCCATTGAATTGCACATTTTAAATGAATGACTTATATGCTATATGAATTACATCTCAATAAAGCTGTTAAAAAAGTAGGTAGGATAGAGTACGTACCAAGAACCTGCATAGACAAGGAGCAGAACACATTAGAGGAGATGAAATATGGCTTGGGAAACCAGAATATCACAGGAAAGGGGATGGGTGCAGGATGGGATGGAGAAGTAGCTAGGAGTCCCTGCTATTGGTCTTGTCAGTCAGGTTATAGATTTGGGTCTTTATCTTAAGACAAACATTGGAAAGATTTTCTTATAATAAACAACATGCAAAGCAAAGATAGCAGGCAGAAGCATGTCACCTGCCACAACTATTTAGCTACATATACATTCATGTTCCAGGGCTAGGATGTACTTTAGAATGCTTCCAACACCCTAAATCCTTCAGCTAATGGGCACAGACCAGGTCTGCAATCTTCGTGTGTGGTAGTGGTGGTGGGGGGGAGCACGAAGGGGGAGAATAAAATAATTGTATTTTTCTATGCAATCAGCTGAATGTCAACATTTTCTATATTACTAACTGTTGATTTTTAGTAAATGTTAATTGTGCTTATGTGTAGAAGGCAAAAAAATCACTAACAAATCTGCTGTACTTATTAATACTAATTATCTATAACTTGGTATTTGGCCCACCAGCCACACTGGGGTAAAATCAGGAGAAAGGGGGGAAATGGGAGTGAAGTTCTAAGCTAATGGAAAGAAGTAGGGATCATTTATAAAGAGCATGTCAGTTAAAAATAGTCTAGGCATAATAATTTATATTACTGAACATTTTTAATGTTATATGATGGTATATATTACTAAATACACACATATCATGTATATATATTTAAAAGAAAGTTTCTTTTACAAAAGAGTTATATATATATGGATAAATACACATTTCTTATTTTGGAGGGAGAGATTTTATAGTCAGAATGTGCTTAGCAGTTGCAATAACTTTGGAAGCAAATACCATTCACTTAAAACCTAAATAAGGAAAAAAACTGTCTGTGTAGATAGAGCATGTCAGTTGTCAAAACCTGGAAGCTAACAGGGCCACCTCTGATCTTGTGAGTAACTACCCAGGGAGCAATTGCTGAGCCTGAAAAAGGGACCAAATCTAATTTGTTGATTTCAAATACATAATTCTTTTTTTGGCTGGCCTGACTCAATCTAGGGGTAATTGAATGTCATTGGGCTTTACTGCATTGTGTCAATCAAGGAAAAGCGTCCATGTTAGTTTTTCTTTTTCTTTTTCTTTTCTTTCTCTCTTTCTTTCTTTTTTTAAAAATGTTTCTAATGCCTAAATGCAGCCTTTTAAACATTCAACAGCTACTTCAATTAAACTAAAGGAACTGCCTCGCACCGGACAGTTTAGTTCAGTTTGCAGGGCCTAGAAAAATAGGAAGCAAGTTGGTGTTGTTTTATTAATAAAAGTATTTATGAAAACAACTACTCACATTTTTCAACTTCCAGGCATTGTGCTAAGTTCTTTACTGACTGTTTCTTACTTAATGCTGATAAGCAACTTTCTTTGTAGGTACTATTACTATCACCATTATTCAGACCAGGAAACAGACTTGGAATGGGTAGTGAGTTTGCCTGAGGGCATGTCGCTAGTAGAGTACAGAGACAAGTCTCTAATGCAAGCAGATTATAAGGAGCCTACGCTAGTAACTACTGCCCATTTCTGCCTCTCTGTTTCAAAGTTATAGCATCCTAAGATTTCTGGTTGACTATGTGTGTAAAAATAACCAAGCTAGCTTTCTCATACCATCTAATAGAGTGGTAGACTGATAGTTTACACTGAGTAGGATTCTAAACCAGTACTTGTTCTGTTTCCACCTTGAAGTAAGTAGATTAGGCGCATTATACAGGGTACCCAGTAATCACAGAGTTGAGTGCCTGTAGAATTGGAAGTCCTTAAATCTTCCTAGTTTCCAAATTTTGTCCTGGGTTATTCTAACATTTGCCGCAGAAGCAAGCAAAAGGCAAATTAACTTGATTGCATCATGTACTGAAATTGTGATCATCACAGTGTCTGTGGTTCTTTATAGAAAGTGAGGTACTCAGTAAAAGACAACACAGATTCACCTTTAGGTAGCACTGTACCATAATGGGCATCTGGTAATAAGACTTTTGAAATTATTGATAATATCTTTCACCAGGTGTGGAAGAAAGCAAGACTGAAGCTCCTAATAAGACATCTGGGGAAGACTCAGTGCAAAAAAGTAAGGGTATATCCTAAGGGGGTGATGCTGCCCAGGAGCAAATATGGGAAGCATTAATAGTGTTGGGGAGCAAGCTGCTGTCACTGATTTTTTGATAGCCAGAGTTAAAGTGGCCATGGGAAGATCAGAGGGCAGTTGGCAGATTGTGATGCTGAGCACGTTTCTCTTTACTTATTTTTTATAGCCCCTGTTTCAGTCCTTCTTACCAGTTGATAGAGACTTTTATCATTTTTTCTCTCTCCCCAATACGAAATATTGACATTTGTCTGGTTTTAGATTGCCTTTCCTTTTGCTAGCCATATGCATGTGTATATAATAAATGTATTTATGTATGCACTTACATACTGACACACACATACCCCTATTTGCTACAACCATATGATTCATAATATACCTAAATCACAACAAAATCCTGGGAGTTTACAAACACATTCACGAGGGTTTTTCTTTTTTTCATCTTTTAATTTTTCTTTTTTTTTTTTCCCTCCAGCAACCTTCCCCATTCTACAGATGAGGAAGTTGGAGCTCAGTCATCTTGAAAGAATCATCAAAGATCATCCAGTTGGCATAGAAAAGAGGCAAACTTAGAATCCAGGCTTTCTAAACCCAAACTTAGAACTCAGCTCTAAGAGTTTTTACTTATGACCCAAATTTCCTTTCTAAGATTTTCAGACCACCAATTTCTCCATTATTCTCAAGTCCTCCATTCATTAAAGAGGGATTTATTGATTTCCAGGTGCCAGTCATCAGAAAAGCTAAGATGAGAAGGCAGTGAATTGTGAGGAATGGGAACAGATATTATCTAGGAGATTGAAAAGGACAAATCCCTCTGCCTATCATTTCCCGTGTTTTGTGTGTGTGTGTTTGTTTTTTGTTTTCATTGTACCTGAAGCATGGCATTTGGTGATGCTATTTAAGATAATGATAGTGATTCTACTTCTATTACTACTGTATGCCAATCACATACTGATGTTTATTGAGCACCTTGTAGACCAGGCACCATGCCAAATATTTTCATATGTTATCTCACTTAAATTTTCAAACTAATAAAGTGGGTCCCATTACCCTTATTTTAGGGGCAAAGAAAGTGAAGAGCAGAGAAGTTAAGTGACTTCTTGAAGTATGAGGCTTGAAACAGACTCCAAGTTCTTATTTTAACCTTCATATAAAAAATTTCCCCACTTTAAATATTTTTTCTTTATGATAACAATTTCTTTTTCATAGTTTTGTTCCTTTATGTGTACAGTATTTTCACATACTAGGATTTTGTGACTAAAGGGTTTTAGGTTACGATG
Organism: Eidolon dupreanum; assembly: GCA_028627145.1. Lineage (NCBI taxonomy): Eukaryota > Metazoa > Chordata > Mammalia > Chiroptera > Pteropodidae > Eidolon > Eidolon dupreanum. The sequence goes on along the minus strand of CM053507.1, from coordinate 56,615,930 downwards.
TAGCAAATTAGCAGCAAATATTGAGAATAATAGTGAACTTTGAAAATTGAGCTAAAATTCACATGAAAGGTAAAGTTACAGAAGAGATTTTAGAAGAGTGCACATCTTAGAGTAAAAACATTAAATAAAAGTATAGAATAGATTAACAACTACAGAAAATTTTTCTAATTCACATTTTCGATAAGAACAGGTGTTTTGCACTTGGAACCATAAAGAAAATATCTAGGAAATATCAAGTTGCTCAGGATCCACCATGAAGAGCTAGCCTAGTAAACATGAGTTCTGGAATTTCAAAGAAATTAGCATTACTTCTTCGGTATGTTTTGCTATAATTCATCTGAAGGTGGCTATCCCACACACTACTCCCAGAGCTCATAAATAAGGTAGTGAGATTCATTTGAAGGCTTCTGAACTGAAATACACCAGCATCCACTTAGGAAGGAAGCACCCTCTACATAGTGTTTCAGATCAAGGTGAATTCTTCCAAGTCCTCTTCTATCACTGACATCTGACACTGCATAAGCATGATGTGAGATTTAGTAGTCCCTTCAACAGCTTTTTCCAGTGGTTCATGTTTGAGATCTTTCTTTTCCACTTCATCAGTTAATTTCTGAAGTCTGTTAATTATTTATTTTTTTTTTGCCAATCACATTTTTACTGACTTTTTACATCATTACTGGCTTTTCTGATGACCTTGCTTCTGGCTCTCCCCCTACTTTCAGTCATTTTCAACAGGAGAATGAACATGTGATAGATGTATGGAGACTGTGACCATTTATTCCATTGCTCCGCTGGTGCATAGGTGATTTCAAACTGGTTCTAAAGGCACATGTTGATTGGAGCAAAGTTTTTCTTTATGCCACCAGCACCTCATAAGACATATTTTTATGTTACAATCAAAGTCTGAGGAAAGTCTAACTTCACAGAGCCTTAGGTTTAGGATCTATTTAGGTAGAAAGGCAAAAAATGGAGACAAGGGGAGAACTGAGAACAGGACTGAGAAATATGCTGATGAGACCTGAGAGAAGGTTCCAGCAATTGGACTCAGGTTGCTAAAGCTGGAAACCAGTTTGAAGTCTTCAGCTTGCACATGAGAATAGAGAGAGTGTCTGAGATGCCGAACTCCCTGACTAAACACTGGCAAGGATCAATACACCTGGGATGCCACTGTTGTTGACAAAAAGGATCATTACTCAGTTTTGTCCAACGTCAAAGCAAGTAGAAATATAAAACAGTCCAGTTCACAAACATCCTCCTAAGAGCACCTTGGGGATTCTAATGATGTTGCTTGTTTTCAGGAAGGTCTGTAGACATTGAGATGGTACCTGCATTCTCATCTGCTAGACTTAAGAGATGACTGTCAGCTTCATTATCTTTAGGTTAATGGCATTGTTTAGGCAGCCAGAACCATTTTTTTTCAGATTTTTTTTAATTTTTTTACTTAACCTTGGCTGACTCAAAAGCAGCTTCATCTCCCAGGCTCTCAACAACAGCATGTATTCACTAAAATATTTTCTAGAAAAATAAACAAAACTAAGCAAAAGACAAAATGCTGTACTTCTGCTCTTAAATACAATAAGGGCATTGCTCCCTGATGTGATTATGTATTAAATGTATTAAAGTTTATTGTCTCCAAAGAAAGAATTTCCCATTATTTTCTTGTGCTCTCCACTTTACTATTAGAGAAGATAATTTTTTTCTTTTAAAGGAGAGTAATAATAAATAAAAAACAGAGGGAACTAAGCTATACATTTGAAAATGCAGTCAAGGTAACTGCAACAATACTCTTCTCTACACAATTCATTATGCTTACATGATTCATTATGCTTACATACTTGAGGATAATGCTCAAAAATGACTGTCCTCCTTCAACATGTCGCTTTTATCTCCCTGGGCCAGAAAGATATTTACCCAATTGATTGAAAGTGCATTATGCTAAGAAGGATCTTTTCAAATTTCACCCCCCACAAGCTTATATTTATATAGATAAATATTTCAAAATAAAAAAGTAGACTTGGAGTGATTAAAAAATGAATAGGGGGTGGCTCAATAGTGTAGTGGTTAGCACGTCTGCTTTACATGCAGAAGGTCCTGGGTTCATGCCTCAGGTGGAGCCATGGACCATACACTGGGTGTACAAGGCCCCCCGAGTGTGCCAGGGGGCACCTGGCCAATGGTGCACACCTGGCCCCTGGTGCATGCCACGAGTATGTGGGAGGAGACGCCCTACCTTTAGAGATATAGCTCTTATGGGGAAACAGCAACATCCGTGGGTCAGAGGTAGAAGGGAAGTAGGGAATTAAAGAGGGGAAAAAAAATGAGTGGGGTCAGTGGAAATCAGGGCATGGCTTGGAGTGAAATTGAGAGAAGAAAAACTCTATAAAACCCATATAATGGCTTGCAAAGAAGCATTACCATCCTCATAAAGCTATGATTTATTAATTTTAATTTCTTCAAATAGAATTTAAGTCATAGTGAACACAGACTGCCTCTACATTATCCAATTAAAATAGATAATGTGGTTGTTATCTGTATATATTTTTGGAAAATCCTTTTATCCTTTTTTGTTTGTCTTCCCTGAACTGTGGTACTGTACTCAAGGGAATTATGAAACAAAAAGGTTCCTAGAGCTTTTTTTTAAACTTGGATGTCCAGATAACTTTCTATCTGTCTATTTTATTTGGTTAACATAGAAATGTTCCATGAATACACAACTTAAAATATCTGACTACAAGATATTTAGAATATGCAAAAACATACACAGATAGCGTGGGAGAAGGCAGCAGAAATCTGTCTAAGCTGATCTTTTGTTTAGAATTTAGGCCAAAAATGAAAATCAGACAGGGTCTTTACTCTGCTATTTATTACCCAATAATATGACCAATGCATATCTTATTATTTATTCTTGTTAACAGTCATATATGTATAGGATAAATGAATTATCATATTGTGCAGAATATTCTGTATAGTTACACAGTGCAAGTTGCACAATCATTTTCTACATGGTCCCCCACTGGTGGACGTTTCGACTGTTTCCAATCTTTGACAGTTAAAATAATGCCTTGAGCATGTATGTACCTTTGGATATTAGTATGGCGACTTTCTTCGGATAAATTTCTAGTAGTAGAACTACTGGGTAAACAAGTGTATTAGTCAGAGTTCTCCAGAAAAACACAACTAATAGGATTTCTATTTTAAGGAATTTATTTTCAGGAATTGGCTCATGTGACTGTGGAGGTTGGCAAGCCTGAAACACATAGGGCAAACCAGCAGGCTGGAGATTCAGGTAACACTTTATGTTACAGTCTTGAGTCCAAAGTCTGGAAAACCAGAATTTCCATGTTGCACTCTGAGGGCAGAATTCATTTTTTAACAGAAACTTCAGTCTTTGCTCATCAGACTTTCAACTGGTTGGACTGGGTTCATCCACATTATGAGATAATGGAATACTTTGCACTTATTGTAGTACTTGCATAAAATTGGCAATTACAGTTACTATTATTAAGCAAATTGGAAACAGCTTCCCAATTTGAAAATTTGAGTTGCAAGTCTAATTACTAAAGTTGATTTAAAAATCCAAATGCTTTCAAAAAGTAGATTTCAAAGACCTGGAAACGTGGCATATTCTGTTACTGTATTGTTCTGTCAAAAAGCCACCCTATCAAGCAGTTATTTGGTCATTTTCTGTTGCTGCTTGCTGTCATTTCCTTTGTCACATTATAACTGGCCTCGCTGAATGTTCAGTATAGAGCACTGAACAGTTGCTGGGTAGAAAATTCAATATTTCTGCCAGATGATAATGAGATAAACAGTAATTGCTTATACATACAGAACAAAACACAATCTCCTTTAAAGCTATTGCCCTGTCAAGTGGCTATGGAATTGTAAATTTCCAATTTTTCAGTTATTAATATCATAAATACACAAATCCTTTTTGGATAAAAATGTCTAAGACACAAGGAAATATTCATTTTAGTTAACTAGTAAGAGTTTGTTCAACAGATGGAAAAAGTGCCCTTTATTGTCAGCAAATATAAAGTCACCCGTGTTTCCAATGCTTTGCCAGCAACCAGGGGATTAATCATATGATCTTCAAGTTATATTTGGAACATGACATGTAAGAATTCACTTTCCACAGAGCAATCAAAAATCTCTTAAAATATGAATCATAGCATGTCACTCCCCTGTATAAAACTCTTCTCCAATGCTTTGCCTTTGCCACATTTGAACCCCTGATCAAGGCAAATAAGGACCAACATCACCTGGATCTTGCTCACTTTTTTGTTATTAGAATACTCACTTGCTACTTTCTCTTTCTAGAACACAACTTTCCCTTGGCTCCAGGGCCTTTGAACTAGCTTCCAAATTGTCCACAGTCAGCTTCCTCTCTTCATTTAGGTCTCAGTTCAAATGTGACCCCTTCTGAGAGGCCTCCCTTGACCAACTAACCTAAAGGGTGTGTCCTACCCCTAGTCATTCTCTAACGCATTATTCCATTTTATTGTTTTAATTTATTTTATTTACTGCTTTTATTGCCTGTTAGAAGTTATCAAGTTTATTTGTGAACCTATACTTTGCCCATCTCTCCCACTAGACTATAAGTAGCATGAGGGCAGCGATCGTATTTATTTTGTCTACCTCTCTACTACTGAGCACTAGGTTGGATCCGGTTCGTAGTACATAACCAATAAAAATTTGTTAAATTAAAAAAAAAAAAGGGAGGGAGGGAGAAAAAAAAGAATAGAAAGAAAATGGATAGATCTCAGTGAATTCTTAGAGATTTATCTGGAAGCTGACCCTTCTCTTACCTCACAGAATTGTAGAAAGAGATGCCTCACTTGTTTTATCAGAGAAAACCAGACTCAGAGAGGTGAAGGCACTTGAACAAAATCACAAAGTGCAAGAATCAGAACTCAAGCTTTTTGGTCCTAAATCAGGGGCCCTTCCACTGCTCTGTAATTCCTATGATGAAGAAACTCTCTGATAGCCCAGAAAGGCCATGCCAGGAAGCTAGAAGGGCCAGAGGGACAAGAAGTCAAAAATGGAAGCCACCCTTCAGGCTCTGGGGCCTGCTGGAGAAGCTCAACAAAGAGCTCTCCCTCTAGGCCCTCTCAGTCAGGTGTGTCTCATAGACCCTGGGTCTCTCAGTCACACCTGTGCGTCTGTGTGCTGGCTTTGCTCCAGTGTCAGGGCCAGGCCTCAGTGCCACACTCCCAGCCTATGCCTTACTCATTCATTTATTCATCCATTCATCTTCTGCCAGTCAAACACTGTGCTAGGGATTATAGATATCAGAGTAATCAACACAGATATGGTTTTGGCTCTAGTAGCATTTGTTCTAAAAAAGGCACACAACTGAACATGTTTCAAAAAATGGCAATAGAGGTTAAGTTCAGGATGTATAGGAGCCCTAAGCTAGCCTAGGGGACCAAAGAAGGTTTCCTGGGGAGATGATGCTTAAGTGAAGTCTGGATAGTAAAGAGGGTCTGGTGGTTAGAGTTGGGGAAGAAAGGAGAAGAGGGATCCAGGCCTGAAGGTGAGAAAGTGTTTAATTTGTAGGACTGTTTTCTTTCAGAAAATGGAAATGAGATTGCCATAATAACTTCCATCATTAATAATAATAATAGTAACAATAATAGCTAGTATGTATTGATTCCTGCCTTTGTACCAGCAACTGCACTATGTACTTCACATGCCACATTTTCTTTACTCTTTTCCAGAACCCTGAGAGGTATAATTACTATTATTCCTATTCTGTAGATGGAGAGACTGAGGCAGAGCATAGTCTCATAAAAGGAATGAGATGGCTTCCTTCCCTTACCCATTCTAGTCTAATACAACTGGTCTGTCTGGAGAAATTCTAGTTGCACAGTGGAATATTCTTGTGCTTCTCTGGTAGACTGCACGTTTCCTTGGCTATTCTCAGGGGCTCATCTAAGCCAGTTCCTTATATCCCTGCAGAAGGGAGGAGCTGTGCAAATTTTCAGAATGGTTGATACAGGAGAAACTAGCTTATTAAAAATTAACAGGCTAAAAAACTAATTTGTCAAAAAAATCAATTAACCTGAAACTGTCAAGGAGATTTTTATCACAGCTGTTTTGTCGCTGTCTGAGGTTAAGGTTACTCCTCGATTTGAAGGCCAGTAAGAACGTAGAGGAGTGTGTGTAGTGCGTGTGTGTGTTGGGGTGTCGGGGGTGTTGTACGAGGCTTGGTTCAGTACAGTTCATACATTGAAAATATTTTAGAAGAGTAAAGCCTGTCTTTCAGCATATGATTATTTGGAAAATCTCCTTGAAGGAAATGACTTCCACGTGTTTGGTTTTGGTAGGAATTAACCCACAGACCCTCAGGGCCACCCCACACATCCCCTGGAAAAAATCTTTAGGGAATGGCTTAGCACCTTTGGAGCCAGTGTCACCTTCCTCTTGTCTACAGGGGAGAAGATAGCATTGAGAATGTGACTTTGTCTTTCGAGCTGCCCAGAAAAAGGAATGAGATGGCTTCCTTCTCTTACTCATTCCAGTCTACATACATGTTGGTGGTATCAGGTAATCTTCCATAGTCCAGCTCAACCACTTCCTCCTTATCCAAGCCAACCTCTCGAACTTCATCTCCAAATAAATTGCCCCAATTTGGACCAAACCTCTATGAAAGGCAGTTTGATGCAATGTCTACTGAGCATTTGATTGGAAAGATTTTTATTTTTTAGTGAGTCCAGTGACATCAACCTATTCATAGGCCAGTGACACCAAACTATTCATAAGATCAAAAAAAATCTTAAAATGGAAAATAGTATTTAATCACTGGAAAGATTTCAAGCAAAACAAGACAAAAACAAAACACTCTTCCATGATTATTTTTCCTCTTGATTTATAGAATGTTTAAGAGAACAGAAGCTAATCCAGCTTTCTCCTTCAATAATTAAAAATCAAGGACTAAATCAAGGACTAAATAAGCCTTGAAAATAATTTTATAGTCAATCGTTTTGTTTAGCTTCCTAGAAATACTTCGTTTTTCTGAAAAACCTAGATTAGAGCTCCTCAAACTATGGTTCAGAGACTTTTGAGTATATCTGAAACCTTTTCAAGGGGTCCATGAGATCAAAACTATTTTCTTAATAATACTAATAATATGTTATGTGTCATTTTAACTCTCATTTCTCACAAGTGTACAGTGTTTTCCAGAGCTACATGTTGTGGGATGCAGCCATTGTTCTGATGGCTAATGACTGTGTACTTGCATGGTATTATATTTTATAAATTTCTCAGTTTTTATTTCTAGTATGGTAAATATTCATAGACATAATCTACATAAATAAAAAGTTCTTTGTGATCCTTAATCATTTTTAGCAATATGGAGGGGTCTTGGGACTTAATGTTTGAGAAACTTAGATGATGATTTTTTTATTCCCCCCAAATTATTTCATTTTTCCTATGCCCATTTTTGGTAATTCAAATAGTATGGGCATGCAAGGCTTGATTCACAATTTTGTCCATGTCTGCCCAGAAAGGATAAGCCTTTACATCAGGTTTGTGAATGTTCCCTTGTCTTTGATATTTCACTTCTCAAAGTCTCTCAGGTTAGAAGTAGGAAAAGAGAGGGCAGACTTAGATGTTCCATTATTATGATCATCCAGTGTACTCATGAACTCTCTCTTCTTTATCTCATCCCTGCAAGGGAGCCATGGACTGAGGCCTAAAGATGACATTTGCAAAATGGGAACAAGTGTAATCAATCTCCCCATGTAATGGACATCTGATGTTTTTGCTTACCTGGTACCAATTATTCCTTTTCTAAACATTTTTTATTATTTCAACAGAATAGAAGCTAAATTCAGCTTTCTCCCCTGACAATTAAAAATCAAGGTCTAACCCATGTGAATCAACATAAGATCTAGACCTGATCAGTTGTCATCTTTCATTCCCTAGGCTTAAAAATCTAAGACAGGCATATTGGCTCCTACTCCAGGTTAATGAAGCTAATACAGAAAAAAACACGTGGAGAAAGATAAAAAGTTTAGTTTCTAGTTGTGTCCCTAACATCTGGCACAGTGCTTGGCACAAAGCAGCTATTCAAAAATATTTATTGATTTAATTGACTTTAAGCTAGCTTCTTTACAACTGCCTGGAGTATCTTAGATAAAAACAGAGGCTCATTTAATCCTTTATATTGAACAAGCATTGCTGCAGAAATACCCACTGGCACCTCAAAGTTTGATTAAATCTATTTCTTCTTCTCTCTTTTTCAATTTACCCTTTCTCTTTACTGCTATCTTACACCACTTCTCTAGCTGTTTTATTTTCATTCCAAGTACCCTCTTGAGAAGGTAGCTAGTTGTCTTATATCAAGACACTGGATATGCATAATTCAAATGCATTGTTTTCTGAAAGTATTTTTAGCCTTTGTATTTCTATTTTAGCTTCTAGGCTCCTAGGCTCCTAGGCTCCTAGGCTCCTAAATCTTATAAAAGAAATTTCACATGTGGCCAGCCTATGCCAACATTCACAGTCTAGATATCAAGTCAAGGAACTCATGAACTGAAGTGGATTAGGAGAATGAATAAGAAGAGAAAGAGTTTCATAAAAGGAGGATTACAATTAGGAGGACTTAATACTCAATAGATTTGGCTCCTGCACTCAAGGAAAAAGTAACCTAAAATTCAGATTTCTATCTTTAATCTATACAACTATCCCAGAATCCCACCTATACAAATATTCAATGGTTCTGATGGCCTCCAATGACTCAGGTCAGTAGAAAGGACTAGTGCATTCTGGTGACCTGCAGATTGTCTAGGTCAATAGATTATAACTCTGCATCATTGATTGGCTGAGTTTTACAAGAAGCCATGTTAAGAAAAGCCTTCCTAACCAACTCGTCTTCCTCTAAGCAGAGGGATTTCTTCTGAGAAATATGAGATCAGATTTATTTCTTGTTTATTGTCAAGACTGAACCCAAAATCTGAAAAAAAAAAAAAAAAAAGACAAGACGCTGAATTTCCGTTCCCCAAATCCATTTGTCTCTGCTTGGTTTACTTGTTCTCTGTGTGGTGGGCAAGATAGCACCTCACAACTACATCTCAGCAGCTCAGCAGCCCTGATCATGAGAGGTCAACTTCCCTCCTGGCTCCAGTAGAAAAATGCAAATTAGGTCACGTGCCCACCTCTAAAACAACCTCTAAAGTCAAAGACCTGGGTGCTCTAATTGGCCAGGCTGTGGTTTGGTTAGTCAGGTGTCCAGTGTGTGTGTGTGTGTGTGTGTGTGTGTGTGTGTGTGTGAAACAGAGAGAGACAGAGAGACAGAGAGAGAGACAGAGAGAGACAGAGAGACAAAGAGAGACAGAGTGGGTGTGTGTGTATGTGTGTAGAGGGTGGAGCTCTACATGAACTTTCTTGAATGGGCTCCTTACTGAAGGAAAGAGTTCCAGTACTAGAAAAAAGAAACATCATACTCCATAACAAGAACTAACTCTGAGTGCTCTCCAATGTAGATATTTTGCTGAATTCATGTTTTTTATGTTACAACCTTCTTCCACCATCTTCCTTCCCCATCCTTATCACACACAGTCTCATTTCTTTTTCTGTACTTTTTCACCTAATCAATCTTCAAGTACTATTCAAGTACATTTTCTTCATGAAGACTTCCCTGAGGATTACATGCCTCATTATTTTCCCATCCTTAAGTTACTGGTGCCATTGTTTTCTACACCTAGCTCTTCATGAGCAAAGTGATGTTTAGATCATGGCTCTAGAATCAGACTACCAACATTTGGATCTTCACTGTTTATTTGCTTTTCACCTTAAATTTCTTAATTTCCTATTTGTAGAGGATAATAATAACGATATTTGCTTCACAGAGTTGTTTCAAGGATTAAATATGGTATCCGTAAAAAGTGTAGCATTATGCCTGGTACAAAGTAAATACTCAGTAGTATTGACTATTGTTATACCCGATGGAATAAATAGTTGTGCTCCTGAAGCAGACACAGATGATGCCCCACATGTTTCCTTGGCCTATCTGCGTTCAGGCAGATGCTTTAGGTGTTGGTAAACCTCCCACCTTATGCTCTCTTCTTTGTCTGAGGGCCCTTCTTGGCCCAAGAAAGGTTGCTCTGCTGCAAACAGGTACAAGCTGGAAGTGTGGTAGCGTTAACCCTCTTGGATGCAGCCTTCAAACATTGAGGGATGAGAGTCAGTGGGTAAATGGCCAGCCTTCCTGCCCTCTGGTGTTAGGATTCTTGAGTATGTTTCACAGTTTTTCAGAGGAGCCCTAGTAGGGTTGTGCTCCAGTTGCAACTAGTGGTGACTTGCTCATTAATGAAAACGTTTTTGGCTTTTCTCCCTTCTCTTTCTCAGTTTCTCCACTTCTTTGCTTGTGCTGCATGAGATCACCTCACACATAAGCTCTCTGTGCCCAAGTCTTTGTCTCAAGGTCTGCCTTAGGGGAACCCCAAACTGAGATAGATCTTAATAGTTTCAACTGTTCAAATCATTTCTCAGGGTACATTCACTTAGGACAGAGAGCACACCCAATTTTGTTAGCTCTGTGTTGTTTGACATGTTTTGTGAACTGATACCCAATAACTACTTGCTGAACAAATGATATATTTTGAGAAAATTTTTAGTATATAGTTTCAAGAGAAGGAAGCCCTATGATGTTTCTCATCACAGTTGATGAGATTTATTTTCAGTTTGCATTCCTAAAAGGTTCAAGTTTGGGATATGCATGCATGAAAGCCTGAACTTCTTTTGGAAAATTTATCCTGGGAACTATAACTTGTGAAAATGAGCCATGAATTGGATTTATTCATAAAAATAACTTCATTTGGTGGATTTTACTTTGTTCAGGAATCAGATATTTGTTGAATGACTACATCTAGCACATAAAGATGCCACAACATAAATTACAAGCTACAGAGTTGTCTATTTTTTTTTTCAGTAATGTAAAAACTTCAAACTGTGGAACTGAAAGAACAGAAGTCCTGGGGCAGGTGGAAACAGAAGAGAAAAAGAGAGAAAGGGCCTTTGTTTTCCTTCAGCTAAACAAATGACTAGAACAAATCAGGAATCCAGTCAGAGGAGGTCTATTCTTTCCAAAGATAGATAGCGAGGCTCATGTTTATTTTACTTATGGTTTACAATAATCTGCTATTACCAGAAATGATTTGGCAACCATAGATTTTATGAACAATAAGATAATGTTTAAAAAGCAAAAAACAGAAAGATTTACTAATATTGTGTAAGATTAGTATTGAAGATTGCCAGTTAACTATTGCCATGAGAAAGCGGCATAACAAACCACCTCCAAACTCAGTGGCTTAAAACAGCCACTATCTACTTTTGCACTTTTGTCTATAGGTTGATCTGGGTAGCTTTGCTTCATGAATGTTCATTCTAGAGCTCGGGAAAAAGGGAGTGTTGCATATCTACATGGAGGAGACCATCTCCTGCTGATGACAGAGGTGCAGGAAAGCAAGTAGGAATACATCACGCCCATTAAAGGCCTCCTCTGGGAAATGACATGCCATCACTTCTGCCCACCATCTGCTGACTAGAGCAAGTCACCTGCCAATCCTATCAGTCAATATACTCTTTCTCTATGTGACAATGGCAAAGGTGGCTTTGTAAAATACCAGTTGGAGGAAAAGAGATAAAGAATTGCGAACAATAAGTCTGTTTACCACAGAGAATAACATTATTATACTGTTGTCTAATGTTCATTATGCCGCAGTCACCCTGGGCTCCTTAAATTTACTTGCCCTTACACTAATTATTCTCTCTGCTTGGATTATTTTCCCTTATATCTCTTCCCTTCTATAATGTAAAGTATATGAAGGCAATTTTTTTGTTCTATTTTTTTAACTGATAGTGGTTTCCTATCTCTCAGATGCCACCCACTGCTTGTATATTTGGATTTGTCCATAGAAAAAGTCTTACTGATCTAAATTCATTATAAATACTTAATCCTTTTGCCCATGTGAGAACCTTGTTCAGATGTTTCAAATCACAGTGTGCTTAAGTAGAAGAACCTGGAGATATTGTTTTGGAAGGTTAATAATCTATATAAAATTTATTCACCAGAGGCTCTATTCCCTACCACAGTATACTCATGATTCAACTCTAAAAGCATTTTAGGTTTATTGAAAACCAAGTCTAGATGCTCAGTGGAATGTTTTAGGATCCTGGAATACAGGTGGTTAATTGTGCAATAGTCCATGCAGCAAGAATTGCTTGTTCCTCTTAGGAAGCTCAGCTTATCTTGCTAGCATCTCACATTTAGGAGGCAAATATTTATTCATCATAAGATTAATTTCCACAGGTAATTTGACTCCAACACACAAAAAGTATTTAAGACCCTTTTTGTGATCAGAAAATATCCTGATATCATAAAATCCTTCAATGGGAGATAGTTTTTAGTTTTCTGTCTTTAAGCACTCATTCATTTGTTTGTTCTTTATTAATGCATTCATTCAGTAAACATTTCTAAGTATCTACTATGTGCCAGACACTGTGCCATGTCTCAAAACATGAAGAGAAATGCCTCAAGGAGCTTATACACTAGTGGAGACACAGACACACAAACAGATAATTACCATGAGGTATGACCTGTGCTGGAATGAAGATGTGTATAAGGTTCAGCTGAACCTGAAGATAAATGTTCCTCAAAGTTGAACTAGGGTTTCAGGGAAATTTCCTAATAGAAATGAAGTTTGAGCCAACTCACAAAGGAGGAATAAGAAATTTACAAGGCAGGAAGGGGTTAGAGTGGGGATGGGTAAGTGGGCAGAAGTATGTAGACAAAGGTTAGAGTGTGTGGGTAGTTATAGAAATGTATGAAAATAGCAAGTTTAGGGAACTACAAGTCACTCTACAAAGTTACATGTCAGAGAGATAACAACTCACTGTGGTTTTCATGGTTAAGCAACAGCTTTATTGAAATATAATTAACCATAATATAATACCATAAATTTCATCCTTATAAAACATATAATCCAGTGGTTTTTAGTATTTTTACAGTTTAATATATTCACAGTGTTTTAACATATTCATAGAGCAACCTACAGCAACTATCTAATTTCAGAACATTTTTTATCACCCCCAAAAGAAGTCTCATACCAATTAGCAGTCATACCCCAACCCCCCCATCCTTTAGTTCCTAGAAACGACTAATCTGCTGCTTTCTATGAATTTGCATATTTTAGATATTTCATATAAATGTCATAATACGATATGTGGCATTTTGTGATTGGTTTATTTTACTTAGCATAATGTTTTCAAGGTTCATCCATGTCGTTAAATGTGTTAATACTTCATTCTTTTTACATTGCTGAATAATATTCCACTGTATGTGTATACCACATTTAGTTTAGCTATTCATCAGTCGATGGACATTTCAGTTGTTTCCAATTTAGGGCTATTGTGAATAATGCTGTTAGAAACATTCAGACGTAGGTTTTTGTACAGACATATGTTTCCATTGCTGGATCTTTCGGTTTAACATTAACCTTATCATATGTTTAATATTTGGAGAACTTGCTAAACTGTTTTCCAAAGTGGCTGCACCATTTACAATCCCACCAGCAAAGTAAGAGTGATTTAATATTGCCACATCCTTGTCAATACTTGTTATCCTTTGTCTTTTTGATTTTAACCATCCTAGCGGGGTTGAAGTGATATCTCATTGTGGTTTTGACTTGCATTTTCCCAAAGATTGCTGATGCCAAGCATATTTTCCTGTGATTATTGGCTGATGCCGAGCATATTTTCCTGTGCTTATTGGCTGTTTGTATTTCTTCTTTGGATAAATGTTCAAATTCTTTGCCCATTTTAAAACTGAGTTGTCTTTTACTGTTAGAGTTTGTTATATGGTCTAGATACAAGTCTCTCTTAGAATATATGATTTTCAAAATTTTTCTTCCATTCTGTGGGTTGTCTTTTCACTTTCTTGAAAGTGTCTTTTGAAGTACAAAAGTTTTTTTTTTTTTCAATTCAAATTAAATCCAGTTTATCTACTTTTCTCTTCTGTTGCTTATGCTTTTGGCATTATATCTAAGAATATATTGCCTAACTTAAGATCATAAAGATTTGCTTCTATGTTTTATTCTAAAAGTTTTATAGTTTTAGCTTTTACATGTTCTATGATCCATTTTGAATTAATTTTTGTTTATGGTGTGAGCTAGGAGTCCAACTTTACTCTTTTGCCTCTAAATATTCAGTTGTCCTTGTAGCATTTGTTGAAAAGATTATCCTTTCTCCATTAATATGCCTGGCACCCTTGTTGAAAATCAATTGGCCATAAACGCAAAAGTTTATTTTTAGACTTTCAATTCTATTCCTTGGTCTATATGTCTATCCTCATGCCAAACCACATTTTCTTGATTGCTCTAATTTAAAAAAAAGTCAGAGAAATACATTCCACCACTGTCTTTAATGAGCTATTCAAGAGGCAAACAGATCCAAGGGTCAAAAAAAAATTGATTATTGTTTTCCTTTGTACTTACTTGCTCCTAATATAACAACTGAAAACCATTTTTGGAGTTAGTAAAAGGAATAACAGTCATGTTCTTCACATATAGTTCTTCGATGCTGATGGATCTTTTCCTTACCCACAAAAATTTCCTGAGGGTCATATTTTCAGAATAACATAATAAATTCTTGCCTTTAATATACATTTATTGAGAACCTGCCCTTATAAGGATAATCTAAATACTTCAGAAAATACTTTCTAAAGTTAATAATCATGTCTGTAATTGTATGTATGTATAGCATATTCATTTTCTACATGGATATTTCCTGTATTTTATTTAGTTCTGCCACTTACAAGTTGTATAACCTTGGGCAAATTACCTAATTTCTCTGAATCATAGTTTCCTAATACCTAGAGTACCTACTTATTCGATTCTTATAAATATTAAATGAAAATTCACATAAAAAGACCTTAGTTGAATATCTAATACACAGAAGCAGTTAAAAAGCTTAGACTGTTAGTAGGTGATGCACAATGAGTATCTATTTACAAAATCTAATTTTCATGGGCTAATTAAAGTAGAAACTGGAAATGGACAATAATGTAATTCCTAGAGTTCTACTTCACTAAATAAACTCAGTTTGTTCATCTTTCCTCCTAGTTGTAAGTAGAGGAAAGATGGTTCTTTAGCCACATGAGAAAGTAGAAAAGAATTCACAGAAATACAGTTACCTTAATGTTCTTATTAATTCTAATTTCTGATTTAGTCATTATTTGATGACTTTTTACAAGGTTGGTCCTTTCAGTTTTTATTAAAAAGATGGCTTTCTAAGCAATTTAACAGGATAAAAAATACTCCTGAAATATGGGGAACATTAATGGTTGTTAAACTATTTGACAACACTTGTCTAAATGTGTTGTACTTGAATTTCAAGACTATTTAGATAATAAATACAAGTTTTCTAGTGTCTCATCTTTCTTATTAGCTATATAAGAGCTTTATTCCTTAAAGTTGTTTTCTAATTTGGATATTTTCCAAGGTAAGACTATAGTAGACATTAGCTGGGTTTTGGTCACCAAGCACTCATTTTCACCTCTCCTGTTAATAGCACCTTGGTTTCTTTTAGGGAATCACATCTCTTGGGAAATTGCATCCCTTCCATGGAAGGGACATGCCAAGCCAAGAGGCGGGTAGATATGTGACCCAACTTAGACTAACTTGATTATTTTTTTGGTTTTTCGACCTTGAGTGGCATAATGTAAGAATGAAATGAGGGGTTGAATTGAATCATTTCCAGAGCAATGCACGAGTTGAACTATAAATTGAAGCTATTCTTTAATTTTTACTGTTTATGTGCCTTGAGCTGCCCATTTCCTGTATTATTTGTATGTTAGTGATGCAAAGTCTGCCTCCATCCCTGCCCATTACCAAACTCTCCAAAACAAGTAAGGCTGCTTAATGTGAGTTTTCCACATGCATTTGTTTGTTGACTCAAGTTCTCAAAAGGCTCACCCCTAAATTTCTTTATTCCTCATAAATTCCAGAATTTCTTAAGTTTTTCCAGAACTCTCCTTCAAAAGATTTAATTGAGATCATGTGTGATAAGTGAAAGTAACATTTGATAATGATAGAGAAGACCACAAAATTCTTCTTTTACTTTCAAACTTCCATTCTTCAATAAAGATCTATTGATGTCATAGCATGTGCTCTGTCCTAGATGCTAGAAATACAAAAGTGAGTAGGATAGACTGTAGTTCCTTAGAGAGCTTGGAGTCTACTAGGGGAGATAAGACACACAGAAAAAAACTGTAATGCCACTAAGACTGTGATAAGAGCTATAATTGAGGTATAGATCAAGTGAGGTATAGGAGCACAAAGCAGGGGGGATTAATTCAGACTGCAAAGATTGGGGAAGATTTCAAAAGAGGAGATGAAACTTCAAGTCGACTAATCATTCTGTAAGTGCCCAATGGCTAATTATCTCCAGGAAATGGAGTTTGCAAAATTAAGCCTGACCTGTAAAGAATAGTTTATTTTCTCTTAGCAGGGTATATTAAATTTCTAAGTTTCTGCCTTCTTGGGCAATGTACTAAATTGCTTAGGACAGGACTGAGAAAATAAAGATGTCAAAATTAGCTGGTCTTTGTCTAACATGTCTGGGGCCTGGTGTTTGCATTTTTTTAGTTAGTGGCACTAAGGGATGACTGACTTGGCCTGGATTGGGACCAATGCATTTCTTAGCAGTCTTTAAATATGGTTTAAAATTAACTACCAGCTCCAGCTAGCCTGTGGGGCTTATTTTCTTCAATTGGAGACAACAGCAAGGAAAGAGTCTGTAACTTGTTATAAGCTGCCTTGAAAACAGAATCTCATTTCACGTTCTTTTATTTTTTCATCTTCTTTTTCTCTGCCCACATGGTGCAGCCAACTTTCTTCTTCATTTTAGCAGAGAAAGGATGGTCTGAATTAATCTGGGATGGACAATCTGTATGAGAGAATGGGCTTAAAGAACTTATTATTGCTCATGGCCATACTTGCAGGAGAGCTGCATGAAATGCTCTTTTCATGCCAGTAACCTCTAAGACATTAAGAAGCAGTGTTATTAGGAACACAAAAATTGTGTACTAGGTGACAATGACTTCATCTGTTTACCCAGAGAGCATATAATTGAAAGAGAGAAAGCTGCTTATTTTTTTAAAAGTTCCATTTTTTTTTCAAGAGGATGATTTAATTTGATAAAATAAGTAGCCCAATGTTCCCCTTCGCTGCCTACAGAATTCATGTTCTGGACAGTTTTTACACTCGTCTGCTACTAGGAAGAACAAAGGAAAGAATGGAAGGCCATTTTTTCTTACAGAATCTGGGAAGGAAGACACTAAGTCATCGTTTTGTTGAACTCTGCTGTGTGAACACATTAGGGAAGCTTCCTGGGAATAACATAACTTTCCAGTAAAAGTAGGTAGAAAAAAGAAAAATGGCCTTAGTGGGAATTCTAATGCATTCCAGGAGGTTTTCCCACTAGCAGTGTCCTCAATGTCCAACTCAGTTTGGTGACCACCAGGATGTTCTAAAGATATTTTTCATATTTTGAAAGGGTGAACATAGAGAAAGCAGAGGGTCTTCAGACCTATAGCCCTTCATTTGTTCCCATTGGGAAAAGGCCACTTTGGAAGTTTATTAGATAGGGCACAGAAGATTGCTTGTGCCCAATGAATGCATACAGATTTGCTTTATGGGTTGAATTGTGTTCTCCAAAAATGATATGCACGAGTCCTAACACTTGTTACCTCAGAATGTGACCTTGTTTGGAAATAAGGTCATTGTAGATGTAACTAGTTAAGATGCAGTCATATTGGAGTAGGGTGGGCCCGTAATCCAATATGACTGGGGCCCATGTGAAAACAGAGATGCACAGGGAGAACACTATGTTACAATAAAGGCAGATACTGAAGTTCTGCTGCTGCAAGCCAAGAAATACCAAGGATTGCTGGCAAACCACCAGAAATGAGGAAAATGCAAAGAAAGATTCCCCTATAATTTTTAGAGGGAGCATGACTCGCTAATACTTTGAACTCAGGCTTCTAGTCTCCAGAACTGTAAGACAATAAAATCCCATTGTTTTAATCTACCCAGTTTGTGGTGGTTTGTTATGGCAGCCCTGGGAAACTAATACATTAGCTCATAACTCTCCTAGACTGCTTTGTTGATATCTGTGACAAAGATGTCCAGGTTCACAATCCACTCTATATCTACCTTCTCCTCTTTACCACATCTTGGGCCCTGGGCTCCGGGCTCCCTAGTCCTTTGAGCATCGTCTAAGTTTCTCATCTGCTTTCTCACTTCCATAAATGTGTTTCCTCCCAGGCACAGCCAGAAATCTGAATTCTGGCCTTCTCAAAGTCAACTCATCGACTCATCGTTCAAAGTCAGCTCAAAGTGAAAACTCTCCCATAAAGCCTGAAAGAGTGAGAATGACTTTGTCCTCCCTAGTGGTTTGTTCATACCAGCACTCTGATTGCCACTGAGCTAGCTAAATGCATGTCTAGTTCCTCTCCATATATTATCTCTCTTTAAAAGTGGAGGCTCTGTTGTATTCATCATGTATCCCTGAGAGGCTTGCTTCTCAAAGTATGGTCCTCAAACTAGGAGCATAGGATCCTAGAATCTCATTGCCTATGCTAGACCTTCTAAATGAGATTCTGCATTGTAATAAGGAAGCTCCTATGAGACTGTATACACAGTGAAATTTGAGAAGCACTCCCTAGAGGACTTTGAAATACCAGCCACTATTAATTAAATACATGCTTTGCATGTACTACTTTGCTGAGCGTTTTTATTTACATTGTTCCAAATTAGTCATTTCAGCAATTCTTTAACAATTCTGCAGGTTGGTATGAATACTTCTCACTATACAAATGACAAAATTGAAGTAAAGCTAGACTGGAAACTACAGGGAGCCCTACTTCTCCTCCCAGTTGAACGTTAATTCCCATGACTGGCTTATCTAGTGGTTTTTCAGGCAACTGTGGAACTCTCCTTGGAGTTGCAATTTCATGGGGACATTTGAGCATCTCTTGCCGAACTAGGCCTCTTTTTTGTTATTTTAAAAATAATTGATGAACCCGTGTCTCTCCAGATATCACATCAAAACAGGATTCCATAGAAACGCTAAATTTGGGAAATGCTGCAAATCACACAGCCTTCTTGAATATTAATAGTGTGGAGCCACCTATTAATAACAGAGGTAGATCAAGAGGGAGACTCACTTCCTAGATTTTTTTTTTATTAAGGGAGAGAGAGTGTGAGGGAGAAAGTCTTTTCTATAGTTATCTTTCAAGTGGAAGTGTTCTCAAAATCAGATATTAGCAAGTGGGAAGGGACTAGAGACCAGCAGGAGATTCTGAACCACTAGGAAGAGTGGTTAATTTCTCTATGCATAATTTAATATCATTAAGTCCTCCCTAGATTCTTCTGTTCCATGCTGTAACTCAAGACAAAGACCTTTGATAAAATTAAGTAGGATGTTAACTCTGAAGTGCATTGGGAAGATAAAGTGTCACATTAAATCATACTAACTTTTAATAAATGGACTCTGTGGTCACGAGCTTGACACATAGGGGCATGATATTGCAAAATAGCAGGATAAAGCCATGAGAAGGACATTAATTACACATCAGGGGGTTGCTGAGGAGAGAGGCTTACATACTTGGCTATTAGGGGAAATCTCTTTTCAAGGATACTTTCCCCTGTTGAGATTAAAGACTCATTAAAAGACTTTTTGCTTGAGCTGGACTCTTGATAGTTCTGTAGGCAGACTGATTTGCATTCCTGGTGCTAATAGAGAGCAGCTCTCTGCCCATAGAACTAATCAGGGCTCTGGCAAACAATGCCACCATTCTCCAGAGTTTTTATTAAGATCCAGCATTCCTTCAATGGAAATCTAGGACATTGGTTGATTGCTGCCTGCATGCTTACAATGGAAAGTGATAAGATGGGGCTCTCTCAGACATTTCTTTACAGAGAGAAAAAGGAGGTTTTTGAGATTGGTTATTTGGAAGCAAAGATGTCTTCTTGAAGCTCTGTGAGGACATGACACAATCATCTGCAATGTCTTTGGATGATAAATGTGGAATACATTCTACAAAGAGAGATGAAAGCAGGCAAACAGGAAGTGCTACATGAACTTTCTACTAAGGCCCACACATATTTTTTTTTCATAGTGCTCTGTGAACTCTTTTTCCTGAATTATTTGATATTCCTCTGCCTGGCTTTGCCCCAGTTGTTCCCTCTGTCTGGAATGCCTTGGCTTCCATTTCTGCTTATTGAAATCTTACCCATTCTTCAGGGCCCTGTTCAAACTTCTCTTAGGAGAAGCGTTTCCTGATGTGGCCTCTGGAGACACAAATGCTGCTTTTCTGGCTCTTTGGGCCTTATTTATAGCACCAATAACATTTTGATTTCTACTATTGTGGTGTCCATGGCTATCTCTGAAGTTCATCCTTTGAAGATGAAATTGGATTCTGAATCACATTATCAAATACCTCCCCCACCACGACCACACTGAGCTCATAGCTGACACTCAGTAAATGCCAGTTGAATTGTATTTCAATATTGCAAAAGACTGTAATTGGGGATAGGCAAATTTTATCATTCAGCACCCTGATTTGAATGATTAGATGGTAGTCTCTTTTTTCTGCTGTCTTTGTTTCCTGACCTGCTTCTAAACCACTGTTTTCTAAATGTCAGTCATTCTCAAAACTCTCACAAGTATGTCATATCTGTGAACCACTTATGCTTTTATTTACTTAATATTTTTCTTTACATGGGTTTCCTTATTTTTTATACTAACTCATTTAAAAAGTGGACCATTTACCTCTTATTAGAAATCTAGTATCACTTGCCTTAGATAGAAGATATACACATAAATATAAGGAGAATAAAACCTTATGAAATTAATTTATTTAACAAATATTTATGGAGCATCTACTGTGCACCAGGCACTGTGCTAGGTGCTGGGGCTATGGCAACAAACAAGAAGGACATAAACCCAGCTCTCTTGGATTCATGCTTTATTAGGGAGAATGGAAAATGAACAGCTAAAGAATAAATGTATAATAAATGTAAAGTGAATTAAGCAGGGCAAAGAGATGGAGAGGAATTCGGGTACTAGTTATAGAAAGAAGTCAGGGAGGGCCCCTCAGAGGATGTGATATTTGAGCAGAGACCCTGAAGAGCAAATTGTGTGACCGCCTAGAAGCAGGGGTTTATAGGCTCAGCGGATGGCAGATATCGGGGCCCAGAAAAGGGACTTGCTCTTGGTGTTATGTCAAGATCTGTAAGGAGGGTTGCATAGCTAGAGTATACTGAGGGAAAGGAGGAGTGCTAAGAAATGAAGTCAGAGACTGAAGCAAGAGCAAGATCATGTCAAGTTTCATAGATTAAGGCAATGACTCTCATATTCTAAAAGGGATGCAATTCTAGAACGTGCTATTACACTTGGGAAATTACACCATTGGTTAAGTGAAGATCTGAGAAAAGTTTTCTTTGAGCTTCTAATTAGAATATCCTACTTGGTTCATGACCAAACCCTGCAGTCAAGCAATCTTGTCTCCAAGAGATGAGAGCATTTCAGTGGACCTAACGGGTACAATGCCAACCATTCTGTCTGGTTCCTTAAACTCTGGAACTTTTTGGACAACACCTGGCAGGGAATGAAGAAATGTATATTGCTTATACCTTACAGATTGCGTGTCTTTGTTTTGGACCTAGCTAACCCTCGCCCTCCAATCCTGCTACTCATCCCCAACCTGCCAGAGTGAGCAGGAAAGAGGAACATTGTCAGTGAAGGTGACTGCCCTTGCATTCTCTTTCTGAAGGATCCCCTTTCAATCCAGGCTGTCTGCTAAAACAATCTGGGGAGCTTTGTAAAGATCCTGACACTGCCTAGGCCTCATCTGCAGAAATTCAAGTTTAATTGGTCTAGGGTAAGAGCTGGGCATCTCCTTTTAAAAGCTCCACAGGTGATTCTAATGTGAGCCAGCTGAGAACCACTGCTAGAAGAGAAGTAAGCATTTTCACATTTATTTTTACAGAGGGAGAAATTAACAGTTTCATTTTTCTGGAGTCACATGAAAGCTAGTATTTTGATGGGATATAGATACATGGATGGACTTGGAACAGAGAAAAACTGGAGGTGAGATTCTCTGTGCCAGGCATAGAGTATTAAACAAGGCAGTATGTAAAGTGCTATGAAACAAACAAGGATCCTGTCATAGTGAGTGATGCTGAGTTGGTATGTGTGTGTGGGGGTGGATGGGGGGTGGCAGAAGTGGGATGCTGAGGGTGGGCGACCTCATCAGAGAGGTCAGATTCTCTCTAAAAAGGGTTATTTGATCTGAGATGTGAAAAACAAAACAGAACGAGCCAAGTAAAGGTCTGGAAAAAGTATTCAGATCAGAGGAAATGGCAAGGAAAAAGACCTTGAGGCGTATTATATTGGAGGAATTGAAAACCAGGGGAGAATGGTAAGAAATGAAGTCAGAGAGGTTAATTCAATTCATTCCCTCTTTATTTTCTCAATGAATAAAGTAATTTTTCTTTATAAAAATTAACCTTCTTCATAGTCTCTTTAGTAATATGCTACTTTCCAGTTGCATTCTGTATGGATGAAATATTCTTCACCCTTTCTGGTTTACTCTAGTCCAGGTGCTTTATGTCCTTCAAGGGTCTATTCAATTGCCACTGCCTTCAGGAATCTTCCATGATCATTCTAAATGGAAGCAATCACTCCTCTCTGAACCACCACAGCTGCTCGATTACCTTCACCTTTCTTATGGATGGTAGCTCTCTTTCTTTTATGTGTCTTTCTCAGCCTATCATCTTTTTGCTGCTTCCTGCCCCACTCTGAAGAGTAGTTCCAGGTCTTATTTACCTGGGAGTCCCTTTCTCCTTGTGCTGTATTATGCACAAAACCAAGGCTCAGCAATGTTTATGGGAGAGTTAGTTATGTGCATTCAATTCCTTTCAACAAGAATAACAGCAATCCAAAAAAACCTAAATACATACACATGTAATATTTAAAGTAGCAAACAAAACTCTACTGGCTCTCTGTCTCTGAGTGCAGTTTTGACTTTGTGACAATGGTTTCTGATCATTCATCTTTCAAAGAACATATTGCAATTGAAAGAAAACATATCAGCCCAGACAGTTTTGGGAAACCCAAATCTTTCATTGACTAGGGATGATCAGCATAGCCAGAAATGAAGACCGCGAGGAAATGAAATGCCATTAAGTTTGACCCATTTAAAGAATCAACTGAGAGCAGTGTAGAAGAGAACAGAAGACAGAAGGATGAGAAAAGAGCCCAGATAAAAAGTATGGTAGATATAGAGTGCGGATTTGCTTGCTCTGGTAGGTCGTGTGTGACAATGCATTTTCTAAGGCTAACCTGACTTTTCCCATGCCTGTGGATTTTGCAAAAAGGATTTTCTTCATGGGCAGGGACCTTACTATTTACTGGTTTCCTAAACTAATCTTATTTAACCCTACTACTGCCTGATGAATGGTCAGCATTACTCCATTTTGAAACTGACCTGCTGTTCTGCAGGCATGGTCTTTTCAGTGAAGTGTCAGCTTTGGGGCTGGTTAGCTTGGGCTCTGTTTCCAGCTCCACCCACATGCTGTACCTCCTGAGCAAATCCTGTGGCAATAATAATAATGCCTTCTTCATAGAGTTGTGAGGGTAGGCTGAGTCCACATATGTAAAATACTTAGAGCAGTACCACATATGTAGCATATACTGAGTTGGCATTCAGTACATGGTGACTCAGTATTCAGAGAGGTTTGGTAATTTGCCCAGATCTTGCAGGGCTATGATTTGAATTTAGGTGTGTCTAAAGAAAACTACTAAGCTTATGGAGTTATCAAGGCACTTGGAAGTGGAGAAATTGCTCTAATTTTGCTCCCACGCTCACTCAAACATTGTTGAATGCCCAGGCCATTTTCTTAGTACCTTTCCTTTTTGTTT
This sequence comes from Eidolon dupreanum, assembly GCA_028627145.1. Lineage (NCBI taxonomy): Eukaryota > Metazoa > Chordata > Mammalia > Chiroptera > Pteropodidae > Eidolon > Eidolon dupreanum. The sequence continues at coordinate 56,591,939 of CM053507.1, read as the reverse complement.
GTCCAAAATTAGAACAATTTGCTGAAAAATGTGCTTCCAGACCTGTGACACAGTTAGAGCTCTCCATAAACAAGGTGTGTCTGTGTAGGTGAAGGGAGTCTGTTTCTTCCTTTGAATATTTGGAATCAAGAATTCAGGAATTTTAAGGCTTGGCATGGTTATCACAAGCATTGTAGAATATTGTAGATGAGATAAAACTTTCCAAGCAGAGTGAAGGTATGTCTTCTGATAAGTTTCCAGTCACCTACACCTTCCCACCCCTGTTCCATCTCTCTCATATAAAGGAGGAGGGTAGACATAGTGGGAGAGAACATGGGTGATTCCTTGAGTTATGTCTGGTCTAGGACTTAGATTTTGATGTAATGTATGCCACATGGTTCATAGTACTTCCCAAGATTCTGAAAGACCTTGGGCTACTGCTGCACTTATAAAAACAGTCTATGTAGAAGTTGTTCTCATCATATTTTCAGCCCTCTCTCCCCAATCTGTAACATGAAATCATTCCTTTCAATATATGTATTTATTGTCACCCTTGTCACACTGAACTATACTTATTCCTTTCTCTGTTTATCCTCCTTTCTACATTATGATTGCTCCAGGGTATGTGCAGATAGCAGTAAATAGATTAGGATCTCTGGCTTTGGGGTTGGGTATACCCAATTGGAGCCCTGAGTTGACCATACCCTCTCCTTTCTGACCTTGTTCATATAATAAAAGTATGTCCTGTGATCTACATGTTTTTGGACAGTTTTAAACTGGAATAGATGAATAACCTGAAATTGCAAAAATATGATGTGAATATGCACATTTCTATGGAGAATTAAAAGGCTTTATCAGATTATCAAATGGGGTGGGGAAGGAACACAGTTCCAAAAGAAATAAAAAGCTTCTGCATTGGATTAAAATTAAACTTATAAAGCAATTCTGGGTTCTTCATAGCACTTTTTATAAAAAAGGAAAGAGGGGATATCATTCTTAATTTTTACATTAGAATAATTCCTGTATCACTTTCATGCTTTTCCAGTAAAAATTCCCTAATGTATGGTTTTCTCTGCTTCTTAAAATATCTTTTCCCTCATGATTATCCACTGAGATTGAACTCCTATGCCAAGCACTCTACTAAGCACTTGGAAGCACATTAGCTCATTTAACCATCACAGTGATTCTCTGAGTCAATATTAGTGTTTCCCCATTATACAGACAAAGAAAAAACTTAGAGGTAAGATTGGTCCACATCTGTCTGTCTGTGCTTATAAACCCATGCTATATTGTCTTCATCTTTGCTAGAGTCTTAGGTTTGTGGATATAAGCTTGTCTAATCCACTGTTTGGTTTATAACACATCTGGGTCTAGAGATGTCAGAATTCTCCTTAATCATCTAGCTATTACCACATGGAGACAGCTTACTCTGAGGCCCACAGGTTATGTTTCCTTTGAGTCAGAATGTCAATTTTCCTGAACAAGCAAGTCTTGCTTTTATAAACATACTTTGCAAGGAAGGTTAAATGGCATCCCATATACAACACTATTCAAAGGCTTCATGAATATATATTACATTTTTAGGTAAAGAGAGAGGAGAATACTTTAATACATCAAGGATTCTAATGAAAACATGAACATATAAAACAAGAGAAGCTGCTTTCTCATACTTGGACAGGCAAATGCACACCAAGTTGAAATTTAAAAAGAAATAAAAAGTTGACAGAAGACAAATAGAGCTAAGTTAGATGCAGATGTATCATGCTTTTGGAACTCTGCTCTGAGAAGTTAAACTGCAAAACTGAGCTCTAGAGGGACGAAAAAGGCCATGGTCTTTGGCATCAAGTAGACATGATGAAGGTCATGTTTTAGCTCAACTAAAAAGAAGGTGAGACCTCACCTATGTTAGAATATTGTCAAGAGATAGAATGCCAACACTGTATAGGTCAATAAGCATTAATATTCTTTCTTCCTTCTTTAGAATTTCCCTTTCAATTTGGCATAAAACCAGAGTAACTGTTTCTAGCGGGCAGTTCTTTTAACATGAAAAACTTGCTCATGATACAAACTGATGCCTCAAAGATATATGACCTTGCTGATGAGTCACAGGGGCCCCAGGGAATCCTTTAGAACCACTTTAAGGATCCAATTGGTATTTCCAAAGCATGTCTAGCCAGAAAGAAGACCAATTCAGTGTTAGTTGTCCAAGGTGAGCAAAAACCGGAAAGGAGCCTTGCCGATATGACATGTCTTCTAACCCAAATCAAGATGGGCAGCACAATATAGTTCAGTCTTCTGAATATGCCCAATGCCCACTGCATTTTAATATCTTTGAACAAATCTAACTTAAAAATTTTTGTTGAAGAAGTAATCTTTTTTAAAAAAGCTATCATGACTATGCATAAAAGATTTTTTTTTTTACTTCAGAAATTCATCTGTCTTCTTTATAATATTTTGGTCATATCTTCATACCACCTATTCTAGAATTTACCTTAATATTTTCCTTAAATTAATTTTTAAAAAAGAAATATTTTGTTTATTAAAATTATTGGGGTGACATTGGTTAATAAAATTATATAGGTTTCAAGTGTACAATTCAATAATACATCATATGTATGTTGCATTGTGTGTTCACCACCCAAAATTACATTTTCTTCCATCGCTATATATTTGACCCCTGTGACCCCTATCTGTCTCCTACTCCTGCCTTCTCTCTGATAATCACTAATTTGCTGTCTGTGTCCATGAGTCTCTGTTTGTTTGTCACGTTTGTTTGTTGCTTTCAGTTTTATATCCCACACATAAGTAGAATATGCATAATGGATGTCGATTACAGCATTGTTTATATTATTAGTCCAGTTAATTGTTGGACCAATTGTTAATCATTCACCTATATTGGATGCGGTCCATCTGTGTAAGGGGGCTCTGCAGTCATGATGATGCAGATTTAATAAGTGTCCAAAGTGTATTAAATTTAAATGTAATTTAGAAAACATTATGTTGAGGTTGACCTGTTTGTATGTGAGACTAGATTAATATGAATATAACATATGTACATACACAAAATTTGGAAGGTGAAAACACATGTGCTCTGTCTTTTAATCTCTGTATTTTTCTAAATTATCCAAATTCTCAACAACAATTTTGTGTTGGTTTGATAATAAAAACAGAAGTCATTCGCAATATACATTGTTACATCTTAATGTTCCTTGTTCTTTTTCCCAAGCCAAAGCACATGTTTATGCCTCAATTTCCATTAACAGACATCTTGGAGGAAAAAGTCAACTTATTTCTATTTTCCCATTTAAGGAAAGACTATTTTCATTATTCATACCCAGCTGACTACGATAAAAAAAAATAAGAGAAGAAGCTGATTACGGTGATGCAAGACTTCAAGATAGTATTATAACAACCCCATTTAGCACTAGGGAAGATACCTAGTGTCTTCAAAGTTGTCTCAGATATTATCTAATTAAGCAAAGTGAGGACAAAGACAAGAGTGGGAGATTTAATCTAAGAAGCATGAGGGGGCTTTAGATACGGAGGAGATGAAAACAACAGCTGGACAGTAACAAGAGCGGACAAATGAGAAATTTGGTGCAAAGTCTGAGGTATAATAAGCTCACAGAGGTTTTGAGGGCTGAAAGCAAAAATCATAAATTAAAAAGACAGAGAAGGTGGAAAAAAGAATGATGAAACTAGGAGAAATGGAGGAAGGGAAAGCACTGGAGAATTTAACAAAATCATGTTTCTAGAACTCCACATCATGAATCCATTTAATTTTATTTTGTAAATATTTTAATGTAGAACAATTCCTACGACCCTGGAACTCACATAATTCCAAAAGTCTTAAACATTGGGCATGCCAGTCAGAATTGCTAATGATATTTATCTCTGTACAGAGGGAAAGCATTAAACATACATCATAGACACAGTGCTTGGGGGAAGCCTTAGAGGACTTCCAGCTCCTGCCCCATGATCACATTTAAACTCACTGAGGAAACAAGCACATGAGAGGCTATCAAAAGAGCAAGTCTCAGGCATCCTAAGAGGGGAAAGTTATTCATCAGGAGTTCAGGGGAAATGCTAAAATTAAAAAAAAAAAAAGCTATTTTAGGAATCTGCAATTTTTTGTTAATCCAGTTTTGTTAATACTGGTTTACTTCCAATTACTGGCCCCAAACGCCCCTTCCCCTGCCATAAAGACTATTCAGTTCTAGATAGGTATAGTATCCTATTCTGTTCACAATGGCACTGGAATGGAAAGTGGGTTGAAAATCAAGTGAGGCTAGTCAGAAGCCTTCCAGGGATTGTTAAAATTTGGATTTTGAGAAGAAAAAAATCTGCTGCCTTTTAGGCTCTGATTAGTTTTCTATGGATGCTAGAACTAGTTATCACATACTTGGTGGCTTAAAATAACATGAATGTATTATTTTATTGTTTTGTATATCGGAAATATGATATGTCTCAAGATGTTATCAGGGTTGTGTTCCCTTCTGGATCCTCTTTGGGAAAGTCCATTTCCTTACTTTTTCAGCTTCTAGAGGCCACCCACATTCCTTGGCTTATAGCCCCTTCCTTCATCTTTGAATCCAGTAACAGCAGGTTGATTCTTCCTCACATTATAGCTCTCTGACCTTGCTTTCATTGTCATATCTTTTTCTGATTCTAGCTCTTCCGCCTAATCACAAGGACCCTTGTGATTACGCTAGGCTCACCCAGATAATACAGGATAATATCACTATTTTAAAGTCAATTGTTTAATAATTTTAATTCCATCTGCAATCTTAACTCTCCTTTCACATGTCAGGCAACATATTTATAGATTCTGGGGGTTACAATGCAGACATTTTTGTGGAGGAGAAGGAGTACTGTTCTGCCCTAAACCTGGAGTAAATCCAGATCAGCAGATCTGCTATTCTCTATAACACATGGAAAAAGTCCACTGGGTAGAAATCTCTTAAAGGCAGCACCAAGAGATTGAGAGATGAGAGAAAGAGAAGGTACTCTGTTGAAAGATTATGGAAGTCAAGAGATTCCTCCCATTTGTTTAAAAATTTTTTGAATTGGGTTTCTTTCATTTACAATTTAAAGAGTTGTAATGACTTGTGTGTGTCTCATATATGTTTAATATGTCTAGAATATTTTAGAAAGAATAGCAAGGAATAGAACTGGAGTGGCTGATATGGGTAGCTTTCATTTTTTGACTTAATTGTATTGTGTGAATATTGTAAAATAGCATGTTATTTTTGTAATGTTAAAAAGTAAGAGAAAAGCAAAAGACTATATATGAAAAGTAATTTCATCCAGGGTTCCAAGGTCTAGTTTAAGCAGCAGAAACCTCCTAAGTTTCTTTCATCTGGTATTTTTAAATAGTGTATGAATCCACTTGAGAGTCCATAATTACAAGTTGCTTCTTAGTCTCTGGTAACATCCTTTATCTTTTAAGAAAAGCTATTTAGATAGAATCACTGATGATAAAAGGCCTATGCTCAGAGGGACAAACAAAGAACTTACTGGCTCATCTGTGTAGGCCTGACATGTCCCTGTTCAGGTTTGCGTGGCAGGCCTTGAAAGCATAAGTTTGTCCTAGTTCTCTTTCATGCCTCCTTAGACTAAAAATACATGCATTATAGGATTCCAAGTTAAAAGAAAATGATCTGAAACAAATGCCTGCATTTCCTTTAGCAAAACAAAAAGACAAAAGCAGCCTTGACTCCAGCTGCATTAAAAAATGGGAACAGACACTTTGTTTAAAATGTCACAGTTAAGAGCTCTGAAGAATCCTCCTGCTGGACTCAGCACAGTGGGGTACAGTATGTAGGATTTGAATCTCCAGTTTTCCACTTGTTACCAGACGTTATAAGGAGAGAACCAACCAACATGCAGGGGGCAGCTCAATGTCACTTCCTTAGAAAAGACCCTCTGAGCATGCCAGATAGTGAGCAGAGGTATCAGCATTCAAATCTTGGACTTTCTGGTGCCAGGGTCCATAGTTCTCCATACACAAAGAGTACAAGACTCATTCAGAAACTTTATTAAGCCCCAAAATTCACTCCCCAAAGATTTGGAATCTGGAGACCTAGGGGTAGGCCCATGAATTTGCATTTCAACAGCACCTTGCATAATCAGATGCAACACACACACACACACACACACACACACACACACGCACACACACATTTTCTTTTGGACTTTCTATATCTTAACTTGTTTAAGGCATCTCAGTCTCTAAAAAGCAGAGGTGCAGAATTACTTACACATATTTCTGCCTGCTGCTCTTTTCTCATATCCCAAAGCATAAAGAACTGAGATTGGGAGGTATTTCAATGTGTAGTTACTGTTGAGCAGAGGTTTAAAAAGCAAACAAGAAACCTCATACTCTATTACAAGGAGGGTAAACAAAACTCACAATCCTCTAGAGAGAAGTAATCAATTTTTATAATATGTTAAATTCACCAGGCTGTAGATAATTGTTCAAATCTCAGGGGGGAAAAATCAAATCTTACTGATCAAACTGTTGTAGGAAGCGACACCCGATGGAGGAAATTGGATGCTCAGACAGCTTTGTTAGAGGAAGGAGAATTTATTGCCAGTGAAGAGCATGGGGCTTTCAACAGCATGAAAGCCCTGGCTCCCCTTGCTGAGATTTCTTACAGCTCATATACCATTGCAGTGTCCATACAAGGGGAGCGTGATTCCTTTGTCTGAGGTTTCACATGTGCTTCAGGATGGGGAGGAGCTTTGGGTGGGGGCTGCAAGGGGAGAGGAATTTCCAGACTACTGATCTTATCTATTTACAGGTCCTTTGCCTTGTGGAACCTGTGACCTTGGCATTATCAGCACTGTTATAGGATTCTTGAATGGAGAGATGGGAGGCTATAAGCAGAAAGTAGCACTTACTGATGCCTATCCAAAGGCTGAGCTCTGATTGTAACACAACAGGCAGTTTTATACAGTCTTGTTATTCCTACACAGCTGCGGAGATAAGGAAGAACATTAGTTGGATAGCGAGCTATGAATCAACAGATGTGAGCTGGAGAGTCCTTGAGGTGGGGGAGAGAGAAGTCAGGAATGGACTTTAACTGGCTGAGTCAATCATTTCTGAAAGTCCTTTCCTTTGCATTTTTCAGATGCCTCCTCTCCTCTCTTAAAACCTTTCTGGACTCATGTCACAAAATTGTAATGGTTGCATAATTTCAAAACCCACTGTTTTCTGTTGTGATATCCTTGTCCTCTCAAGATAACTCATTTTTATTTTGGCTTTGCTTAGCTGGAGGGCTGGCCATTCAGAATGCTATCACCTTCATTAAATCAGACATTGCCAAACGGCATTCAAATTTATGACCGAGCTGGACTTGACCTTAAGTACTAAATAACTAAAAGCAGAACACTGCTTTTTGCTTTGCCATTGTTCCCTTTATTCAAAAGAGTTTGTTGAAACTAAAGAATGGAGGCAACCATAATGAAGCTACAGGTGATCTGGGTTAGAATTTAGGATCTGGTTTTCTTTAGTTCTCCTACTCCCAGCATATCTGAATCACTTCACCCAGCTCTGTGCCCCCACCTGCACCCCAAAGCACATATGATTTCTTACTTACTATATAATTTATTTATTTACTACAGCTACTGTTTATGTCAATCACTCCCTCTTGAGGACAGGAGCTCCAGAAAGTTGGAGATTTTTGTCAGTTTTATGCATAGAACAATTCCTGCAATGTATAAATGCTCATAAGTGAATTAAGGAAGGAAGGAGTCTATAGAAGTAAAAAAAAAAAATCCTCACAGAAGGAAGCAGAAATAAAAGATGCATACAGTACGCATCTTGGTGCCGGTGCAGTTGTGCTGTCCAAATTGGTAATTACTAGCCACTTGTGGCCACTGAGAATTGGAAAAGTGCCTAGTCTGAACTGAGACCGAATTTTGAAGATGTAGAGAAAAAAGAATGTAAAAGATCTCATTACTAATTTTCTATACTGATTCTATGTTAAAATGATAACATTTTAGATATTATTAAAATTAATCTTACCCATTTCATTTTACTTTAATTTGGTTACTAGAAAATTTAAAATGACATATGTGATTCATATTCATGGCTCACAGGTATTTCTGATGGAATTTCTTAATCTCATTATTTCTTTTTCTTTTTCTTTTTTTCTACGATCCTTATTTTTTAACTTTTTATTCTGAACTAATTGTAGAATTATAACAAATTTGCAAAAATGGTATAGAGAGTTCATGTATATCCCTCACCCCCTAATGTTAATATCTCACAATATTTTTAACTGAACTACAGATCTTATTCACATTTCAACAGTTTTCCTCTTCATGCTCCTCTTCTGTTCCCAAATCAAACCTAGGATCCCACATTGCATTTAATTATTATGCTTTTTAGTCTCCTTCAATTTGTGACATTTCCTAGTTCTTTTTCTGGTCTCATATTTATGACTGTGGCACTTCAGGTAAGTACTAGTCAATTTTACAAAATCCCTCATTTTTGGTTTGCCTGATTTTTCCTCATTATTAGGTTGAAGTTATGTATTTGTAACAAGGAGACCACATAAGCAATTTTGTGATCTCAATGCATCATCATATCAATGATGCATGATGTCAATATGTCTTAATCCTTGTAATATTAGCCTTGACCACTTGGTTAAGGTGAAATCTGCTAGATTTCTCCACTGTAAAGTTACTGTTTTTCTTTTTTTAATTTATAAATATTTTGAGAGAGATATTTTGCAATTATACAAATATTTAGTTTCCCCTAAAATTTCCCTGTACTGTTTCTAGCATCTGTTGGTGAGGATCCTATTATTACTGAGGCCAGTTCAATGGTATTTTTATACTCTGCCTGCTTTGTCATCAATGGTACTTGCATAGCACTGTGGGTATTTGAGTTTGCAGCCCCCTTGGAGTTGAGTCATTATCTATCAAGCTGAGGTTTTCAAAGCCCAGTGATTGTGAACTGTCATATACAATAGAATGTAGCTTACTTAGGTCCCAACCACTACACATGATTCTCTTAAACGTCAATGGATCCCGCGACAAGAACCATACAACTTTCAGTTCCTTGGGTAATATTTATTTGACTCCTCAGAAAAGCTCAGGCTCATCCATGTTGTTTTGTCTCCACCATCTTGGTCACTATTCAAATTCTGTACTTTCTTTCTTCAGAGTGTAGGGGATGGGAGCAAACAAAGCAGGTAACGCTTAGTGCTTTCTCATGGGTAAAGTGCTAGGGCATAAGACTGAGAACTACACTCATTAGTAAATTTTGTATGGCCACATTCTCATGAATGATTTATTTACAGTCAAGGAAAATGGAGTGCAATTAAGACACACATTCAGTTTATAATCTGCTAATTACTAAGACATCCAAAATAAAATTACAGGAGTCATTCTTGACCCTTCCCCCCCTCCAAGATTTCCATATGATCAACACTTCTGTCATATCAAGCATTATATATTTTTTAGATCTTTATCCACTTCTCTCAGCACTGGATTGTCTATGTCAGTATATCATAATGATCAATATATATGTATTGACTGACAAATGTACATTTGGATGTGTTAACCCATAAAATGTAATTTCCACCCCCATCAAAGATTGATCCAAAAATTGGAAAGAATATGTGTCTAAAGCAGCCTAAAAGCTTTTAATTTTATTTTTAAATGACCCTTTTTAGAGATATAGATCTTGTTTTGCAGTTAGAATGAAAATTTGCCAATGTCTAACTCACCATTTCCAAAGCATGTTCTATGGAAGGCTATATATGTGATGTTAATAGATGTTATATTTTAAGAAAAGGTTCTATGATCAAATGAGTTTGGGTAATGCTAGGTTAACAAAGATAAACAGATTTATCTACTGTAGGACTTCTTAGAGCCTTTACTATTCTGGTGTACATGGTGAAGGGGACTAATGGCACTTCTCAACAGTATTTGAATCCTTTTTATTTTCAGTCTCTCATTATTGTTTATTTTTTCCAGCTTTATTGAAATATAATTGCTATATAATTCCATATAAGTTTAAGATGTATAACATGATGATCTGATACTCATATAAATTACAAAACAATTATCACAATTAGGTTAGTTAATACCACCATCACCTAAATACCTGTGTGTGTGTGTGTGTGATAATAATATTTAAGATATACTTTTCTTAGCAACTTTGAAGTATATAATACAGTATTCTTTACTATAGTCACCATGCTGTACATTAGATCTCTAGGACTGACTTATCTTGCAATTAGAAATTTATACAGTTTGATCAACATTTCCTCATTTATCCTACCCCCAACCCCTGCAACCATGTTACTCTGTTTCTATGAATTCTACTTTTTTGGATCCCACATATAAATGAGATCATACAGATCATATTCTCCATTTGACATTTAACTTTTCATAATGCCCTGAAGGTCCATCCATGTTGTTGCTAATGGAAGGATTTTTTTCTTCTTCTTTTTTTTTTTTATAGCTAAAATATATTCCATTACACACACACACACACACACACACACACACACACACACACATTTTCTTTATCCATTCATCTGTCAGTGTTTTCATGTCCTGACTATTGTGAATAATGCTGCAATTAACATGGACTGCAGATATCTCTAAGATAGTATGCATTTTAAAAGCATTTTACAGGACTGATGTTTCTCAAAAAACACTTTTAAGATCACTAGCCTAACTCATCTACCTAATAGGTACAAAGCATATTTTCTCAAACTATTTGAGAAAGGAAATTTGGGAATTTTTTTGCTATGTAATTGATAAATATTTGTTTTTGTGGTACACTGCTAAGAAGTAAGAATTGCAAACTTGGAAAGAAGCATGTCTCTTCTATCAGCAACCTCAGGCCTTTCCTACTCTTTATTTAGGGTATCAAGGCCCATGTTCCATCAACAATTCCTCTCACAGATTTGTTCAGTAAGGCTGAATCAGGAAGAGGAAAAAAGGAAGAGGGAGGATGGAGGGAAGAAGGAAGGAAAAAAGGAAGGAAGGAAGGAAGGAAGGAAGGAAGGAAGGAAGGAAGGAAGGAAGGAAAGAAGGAAAGCTCTAAGATTAAGGGCAGTAATGTGTACAGACAATAATGTCTGTGCTGCCTTAGTATCTAGAAAGAATGATAAATAAGTCCAGAACAAGAAATAGAGGTACATTTATTGATGGATAGAGGTTTCAGCTCAGGGATGAAATTGTTAGGGACATGAATATATAAAAATTAATACAGGGGTCTACAAAGACCCTTTATAAGACATTAATTTCATTGATAGAGCAGATTTTGCTGCTGACTGAAACATAGAGCCAATTAAGATGAAGTAATAAAGACAATAGCTATCTATAACCAATAAAATCATGCTTTTGTAGCGTGAAGGGAGATTAAATGTCTATCTTGTATACAGTACAAGAATGCTATTGTAGAAATGGTCTTCACTATATAAACTTTTTATACATAGTAAGTATTTAATATAGACAACTTTCAAGCTACAAATAAATAGCAGGCATGGAAAAAAGACGACAACAACCATTCAAATAGTTAATCTTGCTCTGTACCCAACCCTCTACCTTGTTCCAAAAGGCTAGCCATCATTCCTTCCCTGTGGGCTATTGTCATTACTAGAATGGGGAACTGTTTGATGCAGGATTCTGCCATAATACATTTTTTTTCTTTCTTTCGGTACTGTGGACTGGTGTGGAAAGTGGGGGAAAGAATTAGTGTTTTGAAGCCAGGTATAGTTGCTCTTGAAACCTCATTTCAAAATTTATTTGTTCTGTGTCTCTCTACCCTTTCTGTGTCTCTGACAAGGCTCTTCATTTTATTACTTTCTCAAAAGCCTAAATACTCAGACCTACGCATGGCCAAAATACATGTGTGCACATAAGATTAAAATACTACCAAGACATGATTTTGTAAAATACTTAAAACAAAAATAACCCATTCAAAGGTTACCCTCTTATATACCCTGTCTACTTCTTGGAGATTTGGGAAAGTGCATGTTATGTAAGATTATTTTCAGTAAAACTCCATTGGTTTCACAAATCAATATAGAATATTATACAGTATACAGTAATCTATAATCTATATTATTGCTGGGCATACTAGCATTACTGAATGCAATATTCTACTCATATAAAATAATTAAATACTATTGATGGCTAACTAATCCATGTTTTCAGACCTATCACCTAATTTCAGCCTGTGACTCTCCTTTAAGATTATTTATATAATTATAACATTATTAGTTTGTGTGTTTGCTATTTTGTTATATTTAGGGAACATTGTCACTTTCTATAATCTTTAATTCAGTGTAAACAACTATCTTAAAATTTTTTTATATTACAAAATAATACCTTTTAAATATAATAAGATATAAACAATGAAACTGGAACTAGATAAGCAAACCCTACTCCATTAAAATTGTGCCTTGCTACAAAAAAGTAAGTTTAGAAAGTGGCTTCCACAGACAAAAAAATAAATGATATAAAAACAACTGATGTTAAAATTCTGAAAAAGCTTTACAATTGTTTAAGATGTAAAAAATTCATTTTGACACACAATTATAAGACAAGCCACAATATTTTGTTAGCATTTGAACCATGAAACGGCTTAGATTAGTGCTATCCAACTGAAATATAATGCAAACCACAAATAGGAGACACATCTGTAATTTAAATTTTTTAGTAGCCACATTAAAAATAAAAAGAAACAAATGACATTAATTAAAATAATCTGAAACCAATACATTCAAAATGTAACCATGTCAATGTTTAAGCAATATAAAACAATTAATGAAATTTTTCAAGTAGTTTTCCATACAAAGTCTTTGAAACTTAGTGTGTATTTTACAATTAGAGCATACCCCCAACAGACTAGCCACAAGTTAAGTGTTTAGTAGTCACACGTTAGCATATAATAGCACAAATCTAGGTTTTCATTAAGAAAGAGCTTCAGGTTTTCAAATGAAACCAGATGCTAATCTCTTCTGTTTATCAAGAAGTATTTTTTGAGCATCTATTATTTTCTAACATTATGCTAAATTTTATAGTACTTCCAACAGTAGAACACAGCAACATAGACAATTAATTCTGATTCAACATCCAATTTTCTATAAGTGAGGATCCTTAAAGTCATCACATCCCACTTTATCTAGAATAAGACTCACCAAAATAAACTCTGAGATAACAAAAGCTGATAATGATAGTAAAGACTTATATTTATTAGGCACTTATCATGTGTCAGACAATGTTTATATGTGAGAACTTACATTTAATTCTCACAATAACCAATAAGGTGAGTACTATGATACTTACAATCACAGACTCTTAATATAGGTATGTCACCAGTGTGAACAGTAATTCTCATTCCTAATGCAATGCAATATTAGGAGCCAATATTTACTTAAGGTTTGCTATGGGTCAGGTACTATGTTAATCTATTAGCTGTCATTTCACTAAATTTCACAAAAACCTTACAAAATAGAGATTAGTAGTTCCATTTTTCAAATTAGGAAATAGATGTAGAGAGCTTAATTATCTTAGACAAAAATTGCAGCCAATAAGGGGGATTAAATCTTTGCTCATGTCACACAATGTACTATAATGAATAGTGTATTTTATAATTAACATGTTTAAGAAGAGAAGGTGCCTTCATGGGGGATTCCTTTATACACTTGGGAAGATAAGGCTCGTTTGCTATAAATAATTGAAAATTATTCTGAGCCTAGTCCAAATTGTATGTTTCTGATAAAAAGTGAGGACAAGTTTAGAGAAAAAGCTGAGGCATTCTGGAACACAGCTTAGTGGAGAAAATATTTATTTGGTTTTTAAATGCCAAGATTGCCAAACTGGCACTCATATTAGAAATCCACATATACAGTCATTTATAGTCCACAATTGCATTCATGAGCACTGCCATTTTTGAGCACTTTTTCATTTGCAAAGCCTTTGGACATACTCTGGCTCATTTGATCCTTTAATCACTTTGTAAAGGGGACAGGGAAGATATATATGCACTTTATTGCTGAAAGAAAAAGACATTGACTCGCCCAGGATCCCATAATAGCTTCTTAGTGAAGGAGATGAGCCCAAAGTCTGATCTTGTGTGTCCGAGTCTAGTGTTCTTCTCTCTATGTCAGTGTTTGCAAGAATCTGGTACATGTAGCCCTAGTGGTTGTTATATGACTTTAGCTGCATTCAGGACTGCTCTTTACTTTGTAGTCAGTATTTATTTTTATGGATACTAGAAAAATATATAAACAGTAAAAAAAAAAAAAAAGAAACATTATTTCAGGGCTTTATTGGTTAGGGTGTGGCTACAGTATATTTTTAAATTACGAAAGTGAGGTTAACCACATGAAGATATTAAGTAAGCAAGAGTCCAGGTGGTATGTACATACAGTAAAAAGTCATAACCAAATTTGGGAAACTCTACCTTATATAATGCAGTATATTTCCTAATAGAAATTGCCACTTGTACTTTCTATTACTTAATGAAAATTCCGAAGGATAAGTTGTACATTTACTTTTTTGTTTGACTGCAAAACCACATGTAATAGCAATGGCAAATAAATGGTGTTTAAACACCCTTCACATTCCATGGACTTTACATAACAATTCTTTATATTATTTTCTTTTTTTCCCTGGGCTGTGAACTCCTTGAGGACAATGACTTTATCTTACTCATCTTTGTGGTCCTCAGTGTGCTGAGGTATTTACTTCAATTAAGGTAGTTCATTAGAAAAAAAAACAGACCTGCTTCATTTACATCCAGAAGAGTATATTTTTGGAAGAACGTATGGACAGAATTAGAAAGAAAGATAGAGGAAGCTCTAGGGATCAACATCTCAATTCTCATGTCCCCTGATGGACATGCACCCTGAGGGTTCCTTGAGATGTCTTTATTTCTCTCAGTCTGATACTCTCCTTCCTCCAACTAGCTTCCTTTTTAAATCAGATTTTATACTTCCTTATAACTGTGGCTCATAAAGAGCTCTTCATGGTATCTCTGGCTTTGATTGTATCTCATCTGTGATCTGCAACTCCCTCTCTCTTGAGCTTCTTAGTGAAAATTTCCAAAATAGGAAATCCGATCGGTTCACCACAGCTTTCTATGACAGGTGATTCATTCATTTGTTCAACACTTACACACACACACACACACACACACACACACACACACACACAAACTATTGCATCTAATAAGCATCTCAACAATATAGAACAACTGATCCATGTCACACCAACCTCTTATCATCATCCTCCCAGTTTTTGGGCCCCAAACCTTGATTCATTCTTTGCTTCACTTCCTCCCCATATATCCTTCCTATCAGCTAGTTTTATAGAGCACACGTTTAAGGATATTCTAAACCTTTTCAGTTTTTTCTCTCTCAATCACTAAAACCCTAATTCAAGGCACTATTGTCTCTTGTCTGCATTAACTCATAGTCATTTAACTATTCTCCTTGTCCCACTGAAAATTATATTTTACACAGAGCAGCTAAAATAATTCTCAAAATATGTAAATCAAATCTCATCATTCTAATAGTTTTAAGCAAATAATTTCAATTGTATCTGGAATAAAACTCAAGTGTCTTACATGACTCATGAGGCCCTCTCTGATATTGGCTCTTGCTTGCCTCACTGCACCCCAGTCTTCTCCTTACCCTGTGTTCTGGCTGCACTGTTCTTAGATCTACTCATTTACTGCACCAGGTCCCCTCCCGCCTTTGCACCTGCTGTTCCATTTGCACAAATCTCTTTCTAGATCTTTGTATGGTTCACTTTTTTGTCATTCACGTCTCAGCTCACATGTCACCTCCTAAGAGGGACTTCCTTGCCTACCTCTTTCCAGTTAATCTACATCATATTGTTATTTAATTAGTCATTGCATCTGTTGTTTTCTGACATGATCTTGGTCTATTGCTTGTTTACTTGTTTCTTTCCTCTTTTCCTTCCCCTCGTTACCACATTAAGATCCAAGAGAAGAAGGACCCAATATATCTTGTCCTCCACTGGATCTCCAGCACCAAGAACAGTTTCTTGCACAGATTAGGCATTCAAAAAATGTGCTAAATAAATGAATGAGTCTTTCTTTAACACAGCAACCATTCATAGGTTGTTGAGCAACTTATGGTTTGGTTCAATTAGCTAAGATGCGCGGAGATTCTCGGATGAAAACATGTAAATAGGGTCTGGATCTATAGCAGTGGGCAAGTACCCTGTACTCATCAGGTTACATGCTTGGCACACATTTACTGATCAAATGAGTAAATGGATTAGTTCAAAAGTTCAAAAGTCTCTGACGACTCCTGGTGAGGAATAGTGAGACTGAAGAAAGAGCCGAGTGTGCTTTGCATTTTTTTCATACTGTCTATATTTCTCTTACAGAAAGCATTATAAAAAGTGTTAGAGACACACTGTTTATTTAGCTAGAGGCATTTAGTTAAAAATTGAAGTGATTTTTAAAAATATAAAAACACAGTCATCTGGACACTAGTGATGAGCCTGAGCTAGAAAGTAATTCACATTACATTTTCATTTAGTCTTGCACAACATAAGGCATTTACATTCATTTTCTTCTATGGCACTGTTTGTTTCAATATGAGATATTTATGTTTTACTTTTTTAAACTGCATAAAGGAAACATTAAACTTTATCATTTTTTAGAGAACATTCACTCTACGGAGGGACCAGATTCCATCTCTAAAGACCACAGTAATCAGAGTAGTAATTTTAGGTTTGGAAATGGTGAAGTTCATGTCAGTCTAAGATGATGGAAAAAATAATCGTATTTAATGGTACATTATCTGTCGCATTTACTCTTAATCATTTCTGGAGACTTGTGAAAAGATGGGAGAAAGCCATGCCTTTTCATTTTGGCAAGGAAAACACTAAATATAGAGATAAATAAGGATAAATTCTTAGAAATCAACCCAAAGACAAACTCTTTCATTATATTTTGTATCTGTGAGGGGACAGGGTTTGGCAAACGAGTTCCATTTGCAAATGGGCAGACTGTTTTTAATGTCAACATTTAATGAGGGCTTGTTAAGATGAGAACTAAATCACAATAAATTAATTTCATATACAAATTCTTAAAATATTTTATCACACTTTGTAAATTT
This sequence comes from Eidolon dupreanum, assembly GCA_028627145.1. Classification (NCBI taxonomy): domain Eukaryota; kingdom Metazoa; phylum Chordata; class Mammalia; order Chiroptera; family Pteropodidae; genus Eidolon; species Eidolon dupreanum. The sequence continues at coordinate 56,574,828 of CM053507.1, read as the reverse complement.
AATTTGTTAATTTAGGAAATTTGTTATAAGTCACCTTTTCGTTAGTGAAGTTTAATAGGTGTTCATTCTAATTATCTGCACTGTGACTTTGATGATCATATTGGGTAAGGATTTCAGGGACACTATTGTAAACTACATAATTGAGGACCTGCTGTGGGTCCTGGATTAGCCATGTAAACTCTGTGTCTCAATTTCATCAATGTTGAGTATCCTTTTAAAAAAAACTATGCTCTGTGAAAAGAGAAACTACTCTCTTCTCATTTTTAAACTTCCGTCATTGCCAGGCAGTGCCTGGCACCATAATGAATATTTGTTGCATCAATTAGTAAATCTGATAGGAGGAGTGTATTGAATTATGTTGATTTAATAATGCAACTGGGGTGGGAGAAAATGATAAGGTGCATATGCCAGGAATCGGATACCAAGAAAGATGAGTGTACTGTTTTTCAAATTTGTTGCCAGGAACATAAATGTCTAATAATTATATAACAACATGTTTATCCTCACTAATAATAATTGAATAAGTGCATTTATATTATTCTATATTGGGAAGAATGTGGGGAACTAAGCACGTTCGTATCCTCTTGATGAGCCTATAAATTGCTTCTTAGAGAAGAATTTGGTAAAAATCTATAAAAATTTAAGGCTTATGTACTTTTTGCTCCAGGAACTTATCTTACAAATGAACTTATAAAACTATCATAATTGCAGCATTGTTTGTAATAGTGAAAAACTGAAAGAACCTAAATGTCCATTAATAAGTGATTGGTTTAAGAAATTATGACATATCTATGAGGCTAAAACAATGTGATAGATCCATTAAGGCTGGCATGGAAAGATACTTACAATTTAGTAAAAAATAAGAATTAATTTGCAAAATAGTATTTACACCAGAATCTGTATGCTTAAATAATGAGTACATGCAAAGAAAAAGTCTGAAATGATACACATCAAAACTTTTGATAGTGATTATCTCTGTGAAATTACAATAAGGGGGATTCTGATATTTTACTTCATTAGTTTCTGTATAATGAGATTTTAATCTTTTTTCCCCTTTTTAAAAAAGTAATAATTTTTTTTATTATGGTGACATCAATTAACAAAATCCAAAAAGTTTCAAGCATACAATTCAACAGTAAGTCATATATATTTTGCATTGTGTGTTAGAACAAAAAAGTATTCATTTTTCTAATAAAAAAGGTATTTCAAAGTATGATTAAAAATGACAGAAAATGTAACTGTTTTAGATGATGAAATCTACGGTGGTAGAAGAAATGATGGAAAATGTAACCCTTGGTGGGTATGCTAAAATAAAACATGAATGTAGAGATTTTAAGCATAATTCTCAGCTAGTTTCTAAAGAGTCCCAGAGCTAAACAGAGTACGCCTCAGAAGTCCAAACTTAGCAATTAGGAAAAGTGTTTCTCTACACTTTACACTTATCTCTGATATCTCAGTGCTAGACTTAAGGAGCATCCTCACTAAAGATCCTTCATGTAATCAATCAAAGATGTTCAAGTCCTCTGATTAGTATCTGGAACCTCTCAACTCCTCAGCTACTGCTTCCCTCTACAATGCAATCCACCCCTTGCCTGGAAAATGAGAATCTGTCATAGCTCTAAACTCTTAAGAATAACTTTTATTCTTAGGAAACTCTGTCATTTATGTGATTCCTTAACACTCAGCCTCCAAGTGACAGCTGCTACTTTGGCACAGGATCTTTCAAAATAAAAAGTAAAGAGTCCCACAAACTATATCAGCAACAGCTCATTTATTTCAAATTCTAGCTAACTGCAAAAAGGAAAAAGGGGTTATCATTACAGCTCCAGCCTGGAATTGTTTTTCCTCATAGTTTATTCTTGGACTTGGGAAATCAACTGGAAAATCAATGCTAGTAATTCTAAGTCCCAAGGAACATAATGTCCCTGAGAATCATTCCCTAAATCCTTCTTGCCTGCTCAGCTTGCCTGGCTGTAGGGAGGAGGCTATCAATCTAGGAGTGATGAAAGGAGTCTGCAATTGTGGGAGTTTGTCAACCCAAACATATCACGGCTGCTCTTTACAGTGCTATGCTGCAGAGCATTGTCTTTACGCTTAGCCAACTCCAGATATTCAAAGTCCAGCCTTGCCACTTGTCAGATGAGTGACCTTGGGAAAGTCATTAAACCTCAGTGAGCTTTAGTTTTCTCACTTGTCAAGTAAAGTTCAGAGGAGCTGTCTCTTAGGTATGTTTTCTCATAGAGATGTTTTGGTATAATATGTGTCATATGCTTTGCGCAATTCCTCTTATATGGTAAAATTATCAGTAAACAGTGGCTTTTATTTTGATGATAATGATGTTGATCATCATCATCATCTTCATTATCATTTTCATTATCATCATCCTTAGAAGACAGTTTGGGGCAGTGGTAAGCAACATCCATGAAAATTAGAATATTTGGGTAGGTTTTCAGGTTTGGCACTTACTAGCTGTGTGCCTTTGAATAAAGTTTAAGTCTCTACATGCTGATTTGTGAAAAGGGGAATAAAAATACTCTGGCTTTGTCTCTGTAATAATGTTTTTGTGACAATCAAGGGAATAATGACCATACCGATAATTGTCAATCATTACACACACGCAAACATACATACAAAATAAGAGTTAACATATTCATCCTACTTTCCAATTTCTACCCTCATTTCCACTTGGCCTGTCGGAAAAAGCAACTAACACTTTTGCCTTTTTGGCGGACACACTGAAAAGCACATTGTGGGTGGGGTAGTGAAATTGCTTCAGTTTTCCCATTACTATTAAATTTAAATTACCAATAGCTTTTTTTGTTGTTTTTCTGTTTTCCATTCTAAAAGTAATATATTCCCCAACAGAAAATTTGGAAATAACAGAAAACAGAAGTGTCTATTTGCTTATTGGAGTACTTTTCTTTTTCTATTTTATCATGTTAAGTATAATAAATAAGGCAAGTGTTTGCTTAAACCAAAGTGCAATTCCAAACATATTAAAAAAATACATCAGTGGTAAAACATAAAATATCAGACAATTGCAAATTGAAGCTCTACCTATTTTTGCTTAGGCCAGCAGTTCTCCAATTTTCGTGTATCTAAGAATCTCTTGGAAACTTTAGTAAATGCCAATCTTGGGCCCTAGGATAGTAATGCTAACCGGGTGGCTGGGTCTTGGATAGGATCCTGGAATGTCCATTTTTAACAAGCTTTCTACAAAACACAAATGCAGGTAGGGGCACACTGAGATTGAGTCTAAACTCCTGATGCATGGGCAGGCCTCTGATTTCTGCAGCTGGATCCTGGAACTTCCCTGCCTTACAGTTGTCACTTCTGGAATTCCCAGACTCTGAGGCTTCTACTTTTCAGTTTGGATTGTGGAGCATCTGGCAAGTGAGGCAGGATAGAATGCTTGCCTCCTTATTGTTTGACCTTTTTGTGGCTTCTAGAGAATTAGATTCATCTCGTGGCTGAGAAAATACCATTGTCTCTGGGATGGGTGGGGGAGGAGGAGAGGAAACACAGGTCCCCACCACTCAATTGACACCAGCTTGACCTCCTACAGAATATTGTGTGACTTCTGGCTACCTGCTTGATAGCTCCAGAGGACATAATGTTCCATTTCTCTGTTTCCTGAAGAGAAGGAAACAGGGATGAACGTTAATAGCACCATGGAGCAGACACCTAACAGTTTCATATAGATATGAATGGAATGTTTACTTCTGACATTCCTGAGTTGTTACTGCAGCTGAATCCCTTTGTCCTTTTAAGCAACTCAATCTTTCTCTTCTCTCTCTCTCCTTTTCTCCTTCCCTCTCTCTCTCCTATTCTAGGAAAGAAAATAGATGTAAAAAAGAACACATTTTTATAACTGAAAAAAGCAATGTTTACATCCTTCTAGGGTGTGAGTTTCTCTCAGGTAATGAGGTTCTGCCCACCACACTCCCTGATGCCTGCTCTGTAAAATCACACACAGTGTGACTGAGAACTACATAAAAGGCTCACTCATCACACACTGATTTAATCTCTGCTGCTTGTCACCTCCCTATAGAAGCTCAACAGAAACAACAGCCTTGATTACATAACCTATAATCATTTTCAATAAGTGCCCCACTCCTGGTCTTTAAAAGCCTGTTTAGATTTTACCTAAATAGAACAAATACCAGAGCAAGCCCTATGAAGCTGAAATAAAGAGACTTGTATAAAGTAATCCCATTAAATTTTTACATTTCCTTCTGTTGTCTCTCTCAGGTAGCAGTGGCTGGGGCACTACCAGGGTTTCTGGCCAAGGTCAAGTATAACTGTTTCCCTGAAAAGGAAATCTACATATTCCATTTTCATAGAATTAGAGGCCTAATTCTCTTAGTTTCCAGTTTTCTCATTTTGTAGATGAGAAAACAGATTCAGAGGGAACTCTGCTGGTCATTGCTCGTTTTTCTCAGTTCCATGCTCTGCTTCTCTCCTACTCTGCATTGCATTTCACGGGCCTGATTGCCTTGATAACTGGCTTCCAGTTAAGTTTGCCCAATGGGAGGCTCTAGTGGGAGACTGAAAGACAGGAGCAAGTGAGAAGCCAGGGTATTTCTTCCCCTCTTTCTGTTGCTGCTTTGGGCAACATCCCCGGCAGTGGCTATATATCTTCCTTGTTTTCTGCTCCTACTGGACGCCTCTTTTATCCCAGCCTCTGCCACACAGACCTCATTTTGTGCTCTAATAAGACTACCTCCTCCCTTTATGCCTCTTGCCCAGGGGGTGAACAAACTTATTTTTTTAAAGGACCTGATAGTAAATACTTTAGGCTTTATGGGTCAACGGACAAAATCGAGGATATTTTGTAGGTACTTCTATAGCACTTAAATGTAATCATTTAAAGATTTGTAGCTGGTGAGCTATATAGAAGCAGGCAGTGGGCTGGCTGAATTTGGATCCAGGTCCTTACTCGCCAATCCCTGCTCTAGCCTTAGGGGTGGTGGTGGCTTCCCGTACTTGCTAATTTCTAGATTGCCTTTTGGTCACCTTTCTAATCATCCAAACTCTGTTTATCTAGTTCCTTCTCTATAGTGACTTAAAATTTGAACCACCTGGCGTGAGCTCTTGTTTCCTGACTGGACCTTGACTGATGATAAAGGCAACGAAAGACATGGCTTTACCCCCAGACTCAGACACCAGGCCTCCGCACTTACTCTTTCCTCCCCCTGGAATGTACCACTCAGATATCTTTGAGGCACCACATACTCTCTCTCCCTCTCTCTCTTATTTCTTGCAGGTTTGTACTGCAATGTCAGTTCATTAGGGAGATTTTCCCCAACCAGCTAAACTAAAACAGATGGCTTCTCCCGCTGTTCCCTTTATCTTCTTAATGTCCTCTTAGTATTTTGCATGTCAGTCCCTTTGCTTAGAACATTCTTTCTCTTCTCTTTTGACTGGCTTAAATGCCAGCTCCACAGGGAGGCCCTTCTGAAGCATTTTTCATAACTAAGTGTTCTTTAACCCTCACCACTCCAACCAATACTTATTTTACATTTATGAATAATGTTCACCCTCTTCTTAGAAATTACTACTGCTCTGTGTGTGTGTGTGTGTGTGTGTGTGTTTATTCTTTGCCTACTTCTTTGCTGTCTTCCTTCTCTAATATGATAATAAATGTTACAAGGGAAGGGGCTATGTCCACTTTACCAACCAATATATACCAAGTGCCAATATAGTTCAGGGCCTTATACATTGTGGTGCTCAATAAATATTTATTGAGAGAATGAATAAACGATACAATATGGAGTCATTCACAGATCAAAGAAAGATGATTAGAGAGTCTCCCCACTGTACTGAGGTCATCAGTTGATTGTCCATATTTCTCCAGTACTCACCATTTTTGTATACAGTGATAGCTTTCTAATGTAAGCATCAAGATCTCTGCCCAAAGGCTTTCTTGGGATGCAAGCACTCGCTTGGTCTGAATGTTAACTCTTACAGAAGCAGCTCTTGACCAATGGTGGATAGGAGTTGGTAGAAAATTACCCCAGCTTCATCAGCTGCCTAATAAAATTACTCTGAAGCAAGTTATCCACAGTTCCTAGAAGTCTCAGTTGCCCCAGTTGCCCACAGTAGTATTTTACCCATGAACCCACTCTTTATTGGCATTCTTCCCTTCCCTGTCTCACTTCTTCATGGCTTACTGGTGCTTCCAGGGATCACCTACCAAGAAAATTACAAACGTTTGTCTCAGGGTGTGCTTCTAGTAGAACACAAACTAAGACATCTATCTAATTCTCCAACACCAGTCTTCTTTGGTGGAAGTGTTGAAACAAAAGTGTTAGAAACTAGAAGTTGCATTGGTTAGTTGGGGAACAACGGAGTGGGGTTGAAATAGATTAATTTGCTATTCATTAAATTTTTCATTTAACCCATTCCATGCCAGCAGCCATTTTGCCACATTTTTCTGTGATCTCTGCAAGATTCCCTGCAGACAATAGTTCTTCTCTTGGCTGCAGGAACCTCCAAATAGGGCTGTCCTTTTCCTTGGTCTATAGCTGTACTCTGGTGCCAGTTCCTTGCACTGAATTCTATTCATAATATCAACAGTGAAGATAATACAATTCAGTCAACACTTGACATATGCCAGACTCTGTGCTACACAATTAACTCATATAACCTAATTGAATGGTCACATCCATTCTTTGAGGAAAGCACTGTCATTCTCTTCTTATAATAAGGAAAGTTAAAACCAGGGAGGTTATAATTTGCTCCTCTGCTAGGTGACAGAGCTTGGCTTTGAAGCCAGAGATTTGGCTAGATATCCACCATTAGCCTTTGGGCTACCACCTTTAAGTCTCCCTAGTTTTCTGCCCCAGAGAATCACCAGGTCTCATCACATACAAAATTTATTTTAAGGTATGACATTAAAATGAGATACTGTACTTATAAAGTTATTGAAAATTTGGCCAAAAAAGAGTGAAATCCTTTGATAATGAGAAACAATAAACAAATGCCTAAATGTAATTGCTTGTGGAGCATTTCCTGAACACAAGACATAAAAAATTTTAGCCCTTAACATTTTTATTTTCCCCAAATTGGCCATTACAATAAAATAAAGAAAAAAAAAATGTTTATCATCATTGTTCTAGGATGTTGATCTTAGGGAAAAAATGCTTTCCCCCGACAGAGCCAGCTGTCTAGATAATGGCCCAAACTCCACAGCTTTCCTGGCGTCAACCTCCACCTGTGCCCACATTCCAAACAGGAGGAGGGGAGTCAGAGCAAGTAACTCGAATCATAAAGAACAGAATTTCATGCAGCAGTGCCCAGTCGAGCAGGCCCAGCTCATCTTTCCCTCAATACAAAGATCTCTCTTCGAATTTTGTTTCAAGGATAACAGGAATCAGACTCAGAATTTTATTCTCCCAGCCCATTCATGCCAGAAAACCCCAGAGGGATCATGCTAGTGCCACTGAGCATTCTCTGTCCTGTCACTTTGGGAGGTTTTCATTCTTCCATTAATTAATGAGAAAAAATGTACAAGAGTGATAATAATACCTTCAAGGGCCCTGAGTAAGCATTAAAGATAGGAGTTATAAGCAAGTTAATAAAATGTGAGACAGTTGAGTATGTACACACTTTTACCTTTTAACAGTGCATATTAGAGAGAGAGAAGGTTGGGGAAGCTCCCATTTCTGAGTAAAATATTATATAATAAAGGGATTATTTTGTTGTCTTAAGAGTAATTTTGCTATTTGACTAAAATAAGTATCTTTTTTTAGCTCTCTAATTTTAATTACTTTTTTTTTTTATTCTGAAAGTAAAAATAAGATACTAAAATAGAACTTACTGAATGCCAGGCCTCTGTTTAAGTTTTATAGATAAGAAACAGAAGTGGTGAGCAATTTCCTCAATGTCACACAGCTAGTAAATAGCACAGTGGAGATTTAAACCCAGGCAGTATGTCTCTAGAGTTCAAGGTATACTATGTTGCCTGAGTAACAGTTTTTAAGAGTGTAAAAAATCTTAAAAACTAATTTAGATAAGCTGGGAAAAGTGGACAAGTGTAAAAAGAATATTTGATTCACTCATACTCTCACTACTTAGAAATAAATTAACATTTGGATGCAATGATCACTATATAATCTCTATAAATATGAGTTAGTTTTGTTATTTGGGTCTATGTAGTTAATTAATCATCAAATTTGAAGAATGTATTTGGGATGGACTGACTTAAAATATAGACTATATCTTATATAAAATCCATTTTGGAGGCCCCATGGCATATTCTCAAAATCTGAGCAATCACCTATTTTCAGAAAATCTGAAACTGAGATTGAAAAACATGCTAGTATTATTGTCAATTAGAAAAGACCTACCATACATGCTAATACCATGAATAGAGAAAAAATTTGGCTTCATATATGTGACTACAAGGGGAGATATTCTAAACTGAAGGTATTGCTTTCTAACCAAACTGGTTTCATATGAACAACATTATATAACGTGATTTAGAGTGAAAGAAAATAGTGATCTCTCTCTCTATCATCTAGCACCTACCTATCATCTATATGGTCTGTCTGTCTATCTATTATCTATCTATCTATCTATCTATCTATCTATCTATCTATCTATCTATCTATCTATCTTCTTCTTCATCATCATCCTTCTCTCTCTCTCTCTCTCTCTCTCTCTCTCTCTCTCTCTTTCTCTCTCATCTATCTACATCTATCTATCAGCTATCTATCCTTCCACCCTTCACCCGCCCACCCATTTATCAATCTATTTTTTTTAATGATGGTAATTCAAACAATGGTAGAGTCTTCAGTTAAATTTCCCAGAAGCAGACACTGAGATCAAAATTTGAGTGCAACTTGTTTTTGGAAGACTCATCTCTGGAAATATCAATAGGCCATTGGAAAAATCAATGTGGGAAAAGAAAATAAAGTAATAAAAGGTGTGTTAATGACCAGGTTTCCACTGTGAATTTATTCTTTTGGGTACTTCTGAGAAATAGTGTGAACCATGACCTAGAATTGTACCCCATGAGGGGTGGAGAAGTTTGAATATTTATCCTCCAACTCACATTTGTCATTGGACAAGGGCTGCTCCAAGAGACATTAAGTCCTCAGTATTTTTGGCCTGCCATGCATAATGACCAAACAAGTTCCAGTGCCTAGAGAAAGCCCTGTGACAGTCATAGGCGCTTGCAGTAAACAGTGTAGGCATAAATGATGAAGGACTAGGTGGTAAGAGCAGCAACAGTAGTATCTGCCTCAGCCGGTAAATAACAAAATTGGAATAATCATATACATATGGTCTTATATTTTGCTTTCTTGACTAATGCTATGCTGGGAGCATTTTACGTATCTTTATTTGGTAAAATGACTTTTAATGGCTGCCTAGCATTTTATTTTATAGATAAAACACAATTTGTTTAATGGATTCCCTATGTTTGGACATGTAAGTTGTTTCTAATTTTTCAAGATTTAAAATAATTCAACAATAAATACCTCTGTACACACTTCTCTATATCTTGAGTTATTTCTTTAAGATAAATCAATGAAAGGCAATCTTACTAATCCCATAGCTACAAGAATACTTGAAATTGACAGCAAACAGTATTTTTTATCCTGATGAGGTCTCAAGACATGGAAATGACATAATAATACATTTTTCATTATCTATCTCTGTGATTCTCTATAGTCACCAGTTGTTCTCAAATGATGTAAGAAACCTTTATCATTGTCTAGCCAAGGTGGTGAGTTTATCATCATGTCATTAAATGAGCTGATTACTTTCAAGAAGCAAGATGTGAACATTTTGTCTATAAGAAGGTCATTAACAAACTTGGTCTCTTTCTCCACAGACATCATCTCATGCAGGCTTAAGGTAAGATAGTTAAAGTCCTTAGAATTTTGCATTTTTCTTGTCTGAGGGAAAAACACACTGATTCTACTTCCCTTTCAACAGTCTGGAATGCTTTCTTTTCTACTGAAAAATCTCACAAAAGTCCTTAATAACTACCATTAATGATATTCACTGGCCTTTTCTCAGTTTTCTCTCCTTTATTTCTTTGAAGTACTGAATGGCACCATTCATGCTGAGTGGTGACAGGCTTGAAGTTCTCTTACCTTCTGTGAAGCCTACACTTTCCTGGTTGTCCTGCCTCTTCTCCATTTGGCTCTTCTTGGCCACCCTGAGTCACTCCTCTCCTTCTCTATTTCTTGTAAGTGTGGGCCTCACCACAGCTCAGTGCCGTGCTCCCTCCAGTTATTTCCTCTCTCTTGGTGACTGCTCTTCCTCCAGGACTTACTTTTCATTGCATGAAGACGACTCTTAGAACTCCATTCAATTTCACCTCTCTCTTAGATGGGATTTAGCATAAAACTTCATGATAGAAAACACGTCAAACTCTGCATGATGCAATTAAATTTATACACTCCATTTCAAAAATGGCTTTCCTGTTATTCTTTTTGTAATCTTTAACTCCTTCTCCCTAGTCAATCACTCAAAATTTCAAGGGCTTCTAAAATCTTGCCAAAAACTACCTTCCCAACGTTATCACTTTTCTCCATTATAATGTTTTATTCTATTTACCATGCTGCAAATAGAGTAAACATGACTTTCTTCTATTCTATTTAAATTAGTAGAATATATGAAATCCATAAGTTTGGACTTGAGTTTCTATGCAATGTTAACAAATTTCTCTCCACTCAGTCTTTTCAATCAGAATAATTAGCAACCTCCTTCAGAGTTGGTGTAATGATTACTTAATGTAATATATGGGAAAATGGCACATAACAGACTTGCAATAAGTATTAGCATATCTGTTCATTCATTCATTCATTCATCACTCACACCCTTCAAAACTAACCTTTGCCATGAAAACTTTTGTTCCCATAGTCCCCAAACTCTCTACTTTAACCTCCTCTATCTTTCATGCATCATGTATTAATGCAAACTATTAGTTTGTATCCTTTGAGTAGGCTTTCTCTAAATATATTAAATTCCTTAAAATAAGAAACTCCATTTCACACTTCTGTGTATAAAGGAAGTGCTAAAAATATTTGAATCCAGACTGCCCTCCCAATTATCAAAAAGTTTTTTACCAAATTAGCACACTATAGTAGATAAGAAAACAGCTAAATATTACTTGTTTATTTTAACCACAAATCAAAAGAAAGGTCAGGTGACAAATGTTTCAGTCCCATGGTAAAATGATATACTGCCGAAGGTAAATTCCTTCTGCTATGAGTCAAAAACGCATACATGTGGTATGTATTTTTGTAAAGGAGTTACACACTTGAGCATATTTATCATAAGTATCACATGAATATTTTGTAAAATTATCTAGCATTTTCTAAATTGAAATTATCTCACATCTGATCATCTGATAAGAAAGTTAAGTAGCTTCCTTTCATCTGTCACTTACAGACTATAGTAGTCCCCCCTTATCTGCAGTTTTGCTTTCCACATTTCAGTTACCCGAGGTCAACTGAGGTCTGAAAATATTAAATGGAAAATTTCATAAATAAATAATTCATAAGTTTTAAATTGCTTGCTGCTCTGAGCAACATAATGAAATCTTATGCCATTGCTCTCTGTCCTGCCAGGGATGTGAATCATCTCTTTGTCCAATGTCTCCAAGCTGTAGATGCTCCCCGCCCCTTTGTCACTTAGTAGCTGACTGGGTTATTAGATTGACTGTCAAGGTATTGCAGAGCTTATATTCAAATAATTCTTATTTTATTGAATAATGTCTCTTTTGCCTCACTTTATCTCATCACATAGGCATTTTATCACCTCACAACACCACAAGAAGAAGGGTAAGCACAGTACCATTTATATAACTTTTATTCCAGTATATTGTTATAATTGTCCCATTTTATTACTAGCTCTTGTTGTTAATCTGTTACTGTACCTTATAGGCTCTGGTATATCCTAGTATATATGAATAGTATATGTACTATCTGCAGTTTCAGGCATCCACTTGGGGTCTTAGAACGTATCCCTTGGGGATAAGGGAGTGACTAGAGTACTTGTTTTTGTTTAAACAACTTGGGATTAGAGTCTATTGTCTTCCTTGGGTTTGCAATAAACTGAATAGTTAGAAGCTGCTGACTGCCTTTATTTTATTTCTAATATTATGATCAAATCATTGGCATTGGCTTATGAAGGTTTGGAAGGAAATAACTTTTTAATGACTTACATTACTAGCATCTTACTAACCCAACTTCCTTGAAACAAATGACTTCAAAATAATCTGTATAAATTCTAGATGTGGTTGCTTATTATTGAAATCTTGCCCAAGAAGATAATGGCAAAACATTTTAAAGTAACCAAGTGTATAATGCAATTATAACTCTAGTAAAATGGAGCTTCTTTGGAATGGTATGTTCCTCTCCTAGATGGTCATTAAAGGGGCGAAAGTACAAGATATTCTGTGGGATGAGTAGGCTCTTGGATAGTAGACAGTAAATGCTGTTCAGATGTGGTAAGCAAAGTGGCAGAAGCTTTTTTGCTTTCTTTTGGAATGGTGGTATTTAAATTGCTTCCAGGAGACATGGTTCTGAGGAGACTATAAGGACTGTAGGGCTGGGGGGCAGAGAGGGTAGATAATATATGTGGCAGTGTGAGGGCTGAGGAAGGCCAGCTGGATGCTTCAAGCCCCTTTCCTCCTCTGCTTCAACTTTATCAGTGACTCGTAACTGTTTTCTATACAGTTTCTGAGCAAGGTAATGTTTGAAAGAAAAGTTCTGCTATTGAAAAAACAATGGTTGATCATCTTCGTTTCATTTCTCAAGTAAAATTCTTTCAAATGAGTGGGCCACTATACTTGTAGATGGCAAGAAACATTTTCATACAATTTCTTCAATTGCCTTTAACTGGGCCACTAATATGTCTTAGGAAGAAAATGAAGAAGTCCTTTATGCTAGCTTGAAGGGTCTTTCAAAATTGTACACTTAGCCAAGGACGGCATGAAATTAAATATTACCCTGCTCTCCATCGCACACCAACCCAGGCACTGGTTTCCTGTCTTGACAGGTCTCTTAATAACTTTCTTCCACTTTGAGAGACAGAGACCTGTGCAATGTTTAGTGACCTGTTACTCTTCATATGTTAAGGGATTGATCTTCAAGTCATCTGCTCCTACCACATCTGTTGTTGGGAAATTATTGTAGAAGGCAATGCAGAACTCACAATCTTATAAATAATGTTACTAAGCATCCCACCCCTGCTGCCCAGCCATTGTCATTTCTTTTCTTCTTTCCTAGATCCCAGCTATTAACAATTCTTATCTCCTATCCTAGAGTCTTTGTTCAGTAGCACTCTTTGGTTTGACTATTCTCAAGCCAAAAAGTTCATCCAGAACTTCTAAATGTGTCAAGCACCCTTATATTCATTTCCAGCAGCATAGAAAGCTCTTATCAAATTACCAAGATTCTATGCTTAATATTTGCTTAATATATTTTAATTTGCTTAATTAATTAATTTTAGCTTTAGATTCTCTTATTAGTTAGGAGAGTATCTATTTGAGCATAAGTATTTGCAACTTTTATCAATTCTACTCTTAAAAAACTGTTTAGTGCAAACTGTTTAGTATCAATGCCACTTCCTCATGATTCATCATCTATGAACTGAGGCACTATTGATTTTGAGTAGGAAAAGTTCACTAGATCAGTATATTAAGGATGTGTTCCATGATATATAAATCCTCTGAGATGCTCAGTGACACAGGGTTTCTCTGGCCAAACATGTTTATGAAACATTATGCTTCTCTTGGTGATTCAAAATGTGCATTAGAAGGGCAAAATCTTACTTAAACTTATTTGATCATATAATTTAAAAATTTCCCCTCTCTGCCTCCCTTTCTCTTTTTCTTCCTTTCTTTTTAGAAACATTAAATATTTAGGGCTCCAAGGGAAAAATTTTGGAAAACACTGCACTTGCCTGTTTAAGGCAAGTTTTTAGAGGTTAATTTCTACTTTTCCCTGCAATTCCAGAGCCAGCACTGTGCCTGAAACAAGGTGATTGATTACTTAATACATGTTTGTTACATTGAAGTAAACAAGAGAGTATACTAAAAAGATGCCAAACATAATGCTGAAAGTTGTTTTCAGAAATCACACCAGTTATATATTTGGTGCCAAGAATTTGGGAATTTTACAGAAATAAATTATTTCAAAATTGAGTTTAATTAATCCACTTTGGATATGGATTATAATCACAAAATGTCCAATTTGGGACAAGCCCTGGTAGGTATTTTACAGACAGACCAAAGAGAAAGATAACATATTATCTTTCAGACTAATTTATAAAGAGATTGAAAGAATTATCTCAAGCAATCTAAGTATAGCGATAGATATATGAGCTCAACCCAGGTGGGCCTGGCCCTGACTCTACCAATTACTGGCTAAAGATATGTGAGCAAACCTATCTGTTCCTCAGTTTCCTCATTTGTAAATGGCGATGGTAATAGTACTTCTCTCAAAGGGCCACTGTGGTGACTAAATGAGATTAAACAGGAAGACAGCAAGTACAGTGTCTGGCACATAGAAACAATATTAGATACTAATATTATTAACTACCTTATCAGCCAAGATTGTACAGTCAACATGAAATTAGAGGTGACACTAATTCTAGAATTTGGGAGATCTTAAGATTGGAAATATGGATGGAGAATAAGGAATTGTATAACACATCTCAATAGTGATAACCACCAATATTGGGCCATTTGTAGCATTTTTTTGGAGAAAAGTTAGTTCTGGTGTTAAGGTACAACTCACAAATCCTCACAGGTAGAATGGTATGTGGTTGTTTTACTTGTCTGGGTATTTTGTGGGCCGTTTACCCAGAAGTCCCTGGGAGACTGCATTAATTTTTAGAGACCATAGAAGGAAGATAGTGCCCTCTTTTATCACCATTCCTTACCTGAATGGGTAGGCAAACGCTATGTCAATGCTGAGGTTACTGTCCGTCTTGTTGACACAGTCCACGCTCAGCCTCAGGCCTCCAGAATAGCCACCGCATGTTGCAAATGCAAAGATCGCAAAAAGCTGTGAAGAACAAAAAAACAAAAGTGAAAGCAGCTATTAGGATGATGTTGATCGAATGAGATATATCAATAGGAGCTTAGGGTCTGAATTGAGAGCGGTTATGGTTCTTTTGAAGTGTGGCATCATATTTGCCTCAGGTCAAGGTGATGGTGTAGAATGGGAAGGTGGTTTCTGAAAAAATAGTGGGGCAAGCTGGAAAAATTGGGGTTGGACAGAAATTAAAAACAAGGACAAAATATCTGTGTTTGAGTGTATAAAAAGCTGTCATGCCTCAGAAAGTAGAGATGTAATCTCACATCAAAGGATCTGAAAATCTACATGCACCACGGGATTAATGATGGAAGTCTCCAGGTGAGAAGAATTTGGAATGTCTCCTTGCTTTCCTTTTATCTGTATGTTTTCTGCAATAAACATGTTTGTCTTTTGAAATAAATAGATTATTAAAAAGTAATGATCAGAGAATTTTAGAGCTAAAGGGTTGAGGACAAGTAGGTGAGTGTCTAAAAATTGCTGCTTCAGAACACATGATCTTAGTAGTGTCAGCCTCAAACCAATTTCGGTGGTTATATTTTTGTGTTCGTTGTTCTTTCAAAGTCAATTATTAAACAGTTCAACTGGTTACCAATTAATGCCATGGTTTATCCTGGTGTATAGCATGAATCTGTGGGAATTAGGTCCTAAAAATTAGAAGCAAAAACTCAAAGAAGCCTGCAAGAAAAAAAGATTCATTTGGGAGAGTGGAGATGGCCTAAAATGGCAAGTAAGGAAATGCCAAATTTGTCTGCTTAGTGTGGCTAAATTCAAAAGAATTTCCTGTTCATTTCCAAAGAAAGTCAATCAAGTGCACTTAACACTAACCCATGCTGTAATACTCCCATTTATTTTATTTTAATTTTGGAATTTAGCTTCTGGAAGAAGCCTGGGGTCCCTATTAGGAATACTAACTCACTTTGCATAGGAGGAGGAGTTATTGTGTAAGAATTAAATGCATGGACTCTGGAGCGTGACCTTGGAAAGGTCGTTTAATTTCTTCCTGTGCTTTGGTTTCCTCATCAGTAAAACAGCATTGATAAGTCCTTTGGGTCATTTTGCTATTCATGATATGAAGCAGACAGTTGCTGTGGACAAGAAGGCTAGCACGTTGCCAAATCTGTTCAGAAATTTCAGAAGATGAAATGAATATTATTATACACAACACCTGCCACCTCACTTAATCAGTGGTGGAAAAAGAGCCTCATACTCTTTGTCCCAGTTGGCTATTTAACTTTAATTGGAAAAGACTTGTTAACAATAAAACCTTCACAGGGAAAGCACTATTTTGTGGACCATTTTGTGTGTGTGTGTGTGTGTGTGTGTGTGTGTGTGTGTGTGTGTGGTAGTTTTAAGTTATTAGTTTTTAAATCAGTATTTAAAAATTAAAATAAACTTGATAAAAAAATATAGTAGATACAGTAAGAGCAAAACTCTATTTATATGCATTAATGTGTGTAAAGCATTTGGAACATATCCTGGCACAGAATAAGCACCGAATAAATGTTAACAAATGTTATTACTGTAAATAGATGTGGCTGAGCTCTTTAGTAAGATGTTTTGGGCCATAAAATAGGAAATTTTGACTTACCTCTTCCTAGGTAAATCTATATGACCATCAGCCCCAGTGAACCAATATCCAAACACTCCAGAGAAACTGATCTTTTTTTGCTTTGTTTGCTTCTCTTCCTAGTTTGCCTTACTGATGGTACTTGAGGAGGCATTCAGAGGCTACTCCAACCCACTCCATGAACTGGGGATGATGCGCATAGTATACCAGGGCTGAAAGGAACCTGATCTTTACCCCTGAGGCATGGATTGCTCAATTGCCATGACCAAATGTTCTTTCTGTCAGCTCTTAGTATTGACAGAAGTAAAGAGGAAGTTATTTTAATTGTTCAGTGCTTAAATCTAGATTGGTCATACAATACTATATGTATCAGCCCTTTGTGCCATATCATGATAGAGACTTTGATAAGACTTCTTCCAGAAGAAGAAATGGAGAAATGGAGCTCAAAGCCCTGTGGTATGGCTGTGGAGAGAGCTTTTCCCTCTCCAAGTTTCCTCACCTGTAAAACAAGGATATCCTCTATATCTTCCTGAATCAATGAAGGAATTAAATGAGATGGCCTATGTATTTCTATGCTGCCCATGTCAATTCATGCAGAACGTTGTGTGGTATTTATACATGTGCATTTCTCTGGACAAGAGTCCTACGTGTATATCAGCACTTCTACACAAAAAGATTAAGAGGAATTGACCATCGTCACCACTGTTCAGTGCCCACTAAGGGCCAGGTGTTGTGCCCAGCACTTAACATATGTGATTATATTTCCTCTTGACAACAATGGAGTGTGTGTGTGTGTGTGTGTGTGTGTGTGAGAACCTTAATATTCCTATATTAAATATGTGGCAGAATAGCATAATGCCTTCAAACAGTGGCATTTAAAAAATTCCTTGAAACTTTAAAATATAGTGACTTAGAGTCATAAATTTTGATAATTTCAGCACTTAATGGCTACAAAATCTACGCTTGGCTTTTCATCTTATCTTAAATTGTTTTCTATATAGTAAGATATTATTAATGCTACCATGTAATGAACTTAAGATGGAATGATAATTACGTATTTAACTAGTTGAAAATGTTAGATGCACAGAAGGAAGGCATCAGATGTTTGAAACCATACACACCTCTATTTTTGCTTTTAACTTCGATTGAGCTCTGAAAACCTAAGGCATTGTGCAGGAATTAAACATCATGCCTATGGGCTTTCTGGTTAACTTTCTTTTTTTCCCACAGTCCTCACTGATTAAAGGGAACTCATACTGTGTGACCAATATCAAATTCAGGAATATCAAGGATTAAACAGATAATATCTGTATAGCACAGGAAGAATCAGATCCTTCTGAGTGAATAATGTATTATAGGGATGGTTGAGTTCATATTTGGGAGAGTGAAATCAATTCCTTCAGAGTCTATCAGCTGAGGGCCTGGTCCTGTAATTAGAATACATCAAGACAGAGTGGGGAGAGGAGACTGGAAGCTCTTTGTGGGGGAAGTGGAGGTTGTGGTCAAAATTCTCTTGGTGTTCTAGTGAAATGTTGAGTGGGAGGGGACTATGGAAATCCTCCCACCCTTCTCTTCCCAGAAATTTGCCCAGCCACCCCACCCTAGGTGGTAACATGGAGCAGTTCTGGAGTCACGCAGACCTGAGCTTGAGTTCAGTTCCTAGCTGTCTGACACTGAGCAAGTTATTTAAGGTCTCCAAACCTCAGTTCCTACATCTACCAAATCAGGACAAATTCACTGTTTTTTTTTTTTTTTCAGCAGATGTTTAATGGTATACTTATTAGGTGCCAGCTGGTGGGGAACAGAAACATAAAAAAGTCAGAGAAAAGATAAAGAAGATCCTTGCCGACTATGGAGCTTAATGCTGGATGGGGGCGACAGAACAAAAAATAACACAAAAATGAAGTAATTACAATTGCGTTACATGTTTTTAGGGGGAGCTCTTCTAGACAGGGAGTTATACCTGAGAATGTCTCATTTAAGCTAAGACCTTAGGGATAAATACGAAGAAGCCATGCAGAAAAGGGGTGAGGGTAGAGAGGAGTACTCTGGGCAGAGGGAACAGCTCAGGTGAAAGCCCTGAGAGAGAAAAAGCTTGACAAGTTCAAAGAGCTAGTAGAAAGTCAAAGTTGCAGTTCGCTGGTGAAAGAGGTCGAGAATAATAGTATTTATCTCACATACATGATCTCATGTACATTAACTGAGAGAACACATGTAAAGCATCAGGCTCATAGCCTTCCTCCTCCCCCACCTCCTCCTCCTCTTGTTCCTCTTCCTCCCCCTACTTCTTCTTCTACTACTACTAAGATTGCACTATTGAAGAAACCGAGAACTAGAGATAAAAATTCACTTAACCCTAACTCAGCTAGAGCAGAATTGGAACTAGAATCCTGGACTCTAGACTCCCTGAGTCAGCATTTTTCTACTTAGCTCTAGAATAACAGGAAGAACAATTTTTGGCCATGGGGATAAGAAGACATGTCAAATGGTCCGGCCTTCTTTGCCTAGAAACATGCCATGTGCTTTAGTGGCCTGAGACTTTGCATGTTTTTCGTGTCTCACAAATACATAAACTGCAAGCTCACTAACCATGCAGAATGAGTGCTTTGTCCTCTTGTTCTTTCTTGACCTTCCTTCCTTCCTTCCTTCCTTCCTTCCTTCCTTCCTTCCTTCCTTCCTTCCTTCCTCCCTTCCTCCCTTCCTTCCTTCCTTCTTTCCTTTCTTCCTTTCTTCCTTCCTTCCTTCCTTCCTTTCCTCCCTCCCTCCCTCCCTCTCTCTCTCCTTCTCTCCTCTTTTCATTCTTGATAGGGTAGAGTATTTCAGAAGGAAGATCTTGGAAGATGTTATAAAGAGAGTGTAACTTTCTTACCTTGACAGCTGTTATTCTAAGAAGCTGTTAATGTTAGCAAGAGGGAAGTTTGTGTGTTTTGTAAATGTTTTGCTCTGCTTATTCCTAAGACAGACACTACTCCTTTCTGGGAGATGGAAGAGACAGGAAAACTTTGTGTTCTGCAGCCAGGCTGCAATGAGAAGTGGGTGTGGGTCCAGGAAGGTTAAGGAGAGAGAAGAGCCTGAGGGGCCTATGTGTGGGAGGTAGAGAAACAGATGAGAGGAGGGACTAGGGAGAAATATCTCCATCTGAGGCCAGCTCTCCAATGACTATAAACAACTTGATGAGAGATGTGAAGACATGGTGTTTGTATGGGTGCATATGCACATGTGTATTATTTTCTCTAAACTCTGGGCTCCGTGTATTTGTCCTCTCAGCCAATTCTGTGCCTTCTTTTTGGTAATGCAGTGTACTCACTCACCTTTCTAGGCATTGATGGCACAAAACAGGGGCAAAAGTCCATTTACTCAATCAAGTGACATTATAAAACCTCTGTGTTCTCATCTTTCCTAAAAGTCCCAATTCTCCTTAAAAAAAAAAAAAAAAAAGTAAATACTGTACCTCTAGCACATTTCACAATAATCAATATTGTAACCTCTGGCCCAATCATTCACTCCCTTTGAGTTCAGGAGACTGAAATAAATCTCCTGCAATAATTCTCGTTTCACTACTGTCTACGGCTCTGTTACTAACAACAAAAAATTACTCTCTAAATGGATAAAATTAGCCAGCACAGATTTTCTTCATATGCAGTCTCATTAGAAATACATTCAGGTGAAATAGAACAGAAGAATTGCTTTGCATTTTCTGGCTTAATAAGCATCCATAAACCAAAATCACCCATAACAGAAATATCTTTGCACAGTTAGTGAGACCAAAGGCTTGCCCATGCAGAGGGCAAGCAGCTCCCTCCTTGGAACTAATTGAATCATACAAAAAAATATCAATGAAAGCTGCTATTCATCCTTCTGGTTAATTTGCAAGGCATAGATGAAAGCAACAGTTTGGAGGAGAATAGGAAATCAAGTTGATTACCAGCTCTCTGGAGTCTGCAGTGAAGTCAGAAAAGGGGCAACTTCCAAGGCCTAATATACAACCTTAGGCATGAAAGATGCCTTGAAAGAAGTAAGAGTAAGGAGACTGGTAGGAAACATTGGAAGATGGGACCAGGTACTGGTACTCGTTACCACCAGTCTGTGTGTGCTAACAATCAGATCTCCAGGGGATGAAGCTTTCATTTATGGCGCTTGCCAATTTCCATGGTGTAGATACGCCCACCATGACCAACTCCAAGCTACCGATATAATACCTCTGAATCTTGTTTGCGAAGAGAGCTGCACAATCAGCTGTGCTCCAACATACCACTGCCATCAAGCGACTTTCCCTGACTCTCCCATGGGGCAAGAACCCTGGGCTTATTTCATTGAGTCACTTCTCTTTTTTTCATATTTTCTCTTATTTCATTTCACTCACCTTGGACTTATTTCATTGATCAAAGAGGTTCTATTAGGTACAGTTATTCATTCTTTTCTTCATTTACTCCTTCAATATTTAATTCACTTATTGTAGCAGTTATTGATGTCCTGCCTATATCCCCTTAGCCCACCCTGGATGCCATCTGCAGCTTTAGGGGGACAGTCCTTGTACACACCAAAGGCTTTCTCCTTGAATATCTGAGTTTTTCTGCTGAGAGCTTCATCAGGCAGCAAGAATGCTCTCAGCCTGTGATTGTGGCATGGGGGAAGTCCTCAGGAGTTAATCCCCAGGTGGCTTCCAACCAGTGTGGGATGAAAATTGGTAGATAAAACCTCAGTGTCCTTGTACTTCTGTGGGAAAATTGTCAGGAAGTCCAACACAGTTTCTCAGAGGATGCCCATTGGGATTGAGGCCCAGTTGCTGACGTGGGCAACATCTATTCATTAACATACCATTGGCTGGCTTTCTTCCTTTCCCTGTCTCATTTCCTCATTTATCATTGTGATTCCTGGCATTGTCTCTCAAATAAATCTTTTGAGCCAAAATTTTCATCTCAGGATCCACTTTTGGGAAATGCAACTGAGGCAGTTATCAAACACTGACTGACCACCTTTTACATTTCAGGCACTGCAAGGGGTTCTAAGACTATGTCAATAAAGGGAATGGTAGCTCCTGACGAGCCTTCTCTCATGTCTCTCGGCTTCTAACTTACCACACTCCCATCTCTCCATCTCTCTCTAAATAAGCTGATCTTTTCAAAAATAGGAAGTCTTCTTTGACTACAGTATTTAGAGTAGATCTCCCCAACTCACTCCCATCCTGACCCCATTATTTCCTGTGCTTTTTTTTACATGAACAGAAGTTTTAATATCTGTATTTGTTTAGCATTATTTATTCAGCTGTTTATGTTTTGTTTGATGACTTTCCTAAAGAAAGGTAATACACTTGTCTTTGTTTCTTGCTGAATCTCTGCAGCTGTGTATAGTGCTTGGCATAAAGATGGTACTCCCTAAATACTCGGTGACTAAATAATTGTTGTCCCTCACTCCTTACCTCTAGGGAACTTTCTGTCTATCTGGGGATACAAGCAAGTGAATGAACAGGCACTGTGACAGTGTTTTACTGTGGTGGCATTAATTGGAGCATGTTAGAGGAAAATATGGTACATTTTTGCAGATGAGTGAAGGGGGCATGAGGAATAGAAATCTGGAGGAATGGATATCTAACCAAAAAGTAGGAAAGCATGACAGAGTTATCCAGGTAAGAGGGAGAAGAAGAATGTTCTAGTCAGGGAGGGCAGCAAATCAGGCACTCAAATAAACAATTGAGGCACATTTAGACTGTGCAGTTGATATGATTAAAGCAGACATTTGCACAGTGGGAAGAAGGGAGTGACTCCATTCAAGAGACAGGCAAGGATGTGTCAGGTATGATCTAACAGGGATCTGAAAACTACGGTCCCTGGGCCACATCCAGCCACATCTATTCATTTAAATATAGTCTATGGCTGCTTTCATACTACAACAGTAGATTTGAGTATTGATAACAGAGACCCTATTATCTACAAGGCCAAACATATTTATTGTCTGGCCCCTACAGAAATAGTTTGTCAATGTGAAGAAACCTGGGTCTTCCAAGGAGATTGAGTTTTCAGCAGTTAAGGGGCATGACCAAAATTGCATTTCAGAAAGGCCCTGCTAGTCATAGTGGAGAGTGTGGATGGAGAGAAGGTGGGGCTGGATGCTGGAGGATGAGCAACTGTCTTACTTCTCCAGATGGTCTGCAAACCCTTTGCTGACATGTCCACGGCTCAGACATCTTTGTGGCCCTTTTTGTGCTGGAACATAGTAGGTGGTTCATAAATTATCAAGTGAATGAATATACAAATAAGTGAACAAGAGAAGATGAGAGCACAAATTCCTTGGAAAAGTATATTCTGGCACTAAAGAACAGACGATGATGATGATGGTGATGATGATGATGATGATGATGATGAAGATGATCATAAAACAACCTCATTTGGTTCTCTGTACCAGTCTCTTCAGTAAGTACATTATTTACATAAGCTCATTTAATATTCTCAACACCCCCCTAAAATACGAACATCATCCCTAATTTCATAGATGAGGAAACTGAGGTTAAACAGAATGTCAAGGTCACACAGTTTATCAGTACATGAAGTAGCCATGATTTTAACTCAGATTTGCCTTTCTCTAAAGTTTATCTTCCTTCTCTCCAACTCTCTGAGGGCTATGAAAAAGATCTCTCTTTGCTGGAGCATGCTATAGAAACACTAATAAATATCAATTATGGGCTTGTTAAAGCTTTCTCTGTCACATCGATGCTCAGAAAGTCAAGTTAGCACTAAATGAAGCATCTGTGAAACAAAGCCCTGATCATCTAAATGGATATTATTGGTAGCTTTTGTATTTTGCCTCAGCAACACATGCCTTCACCCTGAAGCATCATAGGACATCAGCGGGAAGGGAGTTAGGGTTTGGCAAGATAAGGATATTGAAAAAGCCTGATGTTAGTTGGTTATGCAATTACACTTGACAAAGTCCCTCCTAACTGTCAGCCACCCACAGTAGAGAATGAGGGGGCTTTTTCATTTTCATACACCTCCAATATGCAACAGTTTATAGGTTAAAGAAACCCAACCCGTGTTCTTTCATTACCCTGTAATGAACCCCTCTTGGCCTTTCTCCATTTATGAATTGTCTTGGGCTGATGAACTATTTGTCCTCAGCACCTCGGAAGAGCATTTCTGGAAACACAGTTGTTTCTAAGAATTGATTACCTCAATAGCAGTCCTGAAAAAGGGAGGAATACATTCTGTCAGAATATTTTCTTGTGCAGAAAGAGTTTTTGATTAACTACGGCTTCCCTTACACCCCACTCAGCCCTAGGAGGCCCCCAGCTGACTGATAAACATCTTTAGAACTTAATGTTTCATTTTTACTCATCTTTGTCCAATTCTTCCTCCTTTTAGTGTTTCTTCTACTGCTGATAATTGGATTTTTCCAAGGAATTGACCAAGTATCTTCTTGGTCTTCAGCGTATGTTTACTGCAATACTCTGACCCAGAAGGCTTTTGTGAACAATCCTGTTAAACCTTGAGTAGGACCTTCATGAGAAGATTAAAAACTGCAAGTGTCCCCAGAAGGCAATATAGTTGTGTTTGATTTGGAGGCACTGAAAACAATTGTCAAAAAACTTTCCCCCATAGAGCCACATGCTTTTTTTTTTGTCATTGTATCTGTGTTCTTAACCAGCTCCAATATCTTCCACGTTGCATTCTATTTCATGCTACCTGTCAAAACTGGGATACTGTGTCCTTCTAGCTGTTTTATGATTTGTGTGAAACCTTCTCTGGCAAGAGCAGCTTTAAACGATTGGTACTGCACACCATCACTTGGATTTCTAACCTATGCAGAAGAACTTTAAATTACTTACATAACAAAAGAAAGAAGTTAGCATTTTCATTTTCTTAAACCTGCAGTTTGGAGACTGGATCAGTTAGTAAAGGGTTTGGTCACAGGAAATAGAGCTTATCCTATAGTGACTTAAACACATGGAGATTTGTTTTTTGTACACATCAAGAAGTCAAGAACCAGGTAGCTGCTGGTATTGATGATAACTGAGTCAATGTCTCTTTGCTTATTATGGTCTTTGCCTCATAGTCACAAAATGGCTGGTGTGTCCATGGACATCCCTACCAGCATGGGAGACTGGGAAGTAAACATTCAGATTAGGCTAGCGCACGAGGCCTAAAATGATTTTTGAGTCAGTCAGTCTCCACTCTTTGCCACAGGAAATTATGGGAGAAGAGGCAGGAGTAAAACAAGCATCACAGAATTTTATAAAGGCAAGACAAGATAGTAAATCTTATTCAGTATTTGGCCATTTCCTTTTCCCTAGCCAGTACCTAGAAATTCCTGTGCCTTATATGTAAAAGGCTAAATGTAACACTTGTGCACAAATTGGAATGTAAATTTCTGGTCAAATTTTATTTTCCAACATAAAACCCGATACAAATCTTTAAAATAAAATGCATGGTTGAACTAATAAAAATAAATTGGAAAAAAAATCTTCATGCCCATAAAGATATATAGAGGTAATCAAATAAATTCTGAGGTAATCAATAAAATATTATGCACCAGTTAAAGAGATTAGATAGCATTACAGAAAGTTGTAATCTTTTATAAAGTAAAAAAAAAAAAAAAAATAGCAAATAGCCAACTGTAACAGATGTGCATTGAATTTCTGTAAAAAGAAATATTTGTGCATACACATATATACATTTTTAATAGACTTGAAAAGATCCAGAGAGGTAGCACTGAAGTATTTTCAGTTACTATCGAGGAATGGATTTTGCAACCAGAATCTCAGTTTATAATTATTTTCACATTATTTCAATTTCTTCCAATAAGCATATATGACTTATGTAACTAAAAAGAGATGTTCTTAAAAATGCAAAATTAGACAACCTCTGAGTAACTTGAGCAAAGTAAATTCACACCTGTCATTAGATGGATATGGTTTTTTTAACTTTCGTTTGGATAAAAAAAATGTAAAATCAAGGAAAACCCATTCTCTTCCAGAATTATATTCCGTAATACCTTTGAATTATTTTCACTTGTAGAGAATGTAAATGGAGTAACATTTTTGCCCTGCTTATTTATAAAAATATTTTGGCAAAGTCGTTATTTAGAATCAAGGTAAAAATATTTCAAGATATTCCATGGGAACATATGTCAATCATACATTGAGTAAAATATATGACTTATCTTGCATCAGATTCAATGATAGTAATTATTTTTAAAGGAAACAACTCTAATTCTGTTATATGTGCCATAATGAAATAACAAGAAAAATAAAAATTCAACAGAGCTTCTTACCTAGAATTGACACCATTTTTCTGACACCTGATTAGAAAGTCTTGTGAATTAATTTCTTGCCTATCGTATTATTTTTGAACTTGATATTTTTCCAGGGTAAACTTATGATGTGGACTTCCTAAATTTTCTTATCTACCATAACCATATCTTAGAGCATTAAAAGAAATCACTGGTGATAGATATCTTAACTGTATACTTCTGTTTGATAGAAAAATCAGAGCAAAATAAGCTCATGGAATATAGCCATTGTTCTATAGTTCAATAATATGCATCAAATATACTGGCATGAATTATTCCTTTCCAGAAGCCAAGTTTTCATAATAATGTAGAATGATTAGAATCTGTTTTACTTGAAGCAAAGTTACAACTCTTAGATCCTATTTTTTTTTAAGAGCAGACCTCTGATTACCATGTCCAGTGTTCTCTGAATAGTAAGAAAAAAGTCAAATTGAGATTCTATTATAACTGAATTCAGTGTGTTTGGCATGTCTCTTTAAGATTTAAATGTATCATGAACTAGAGTTGTATATTTTCCATAAAGTAAATTAGAATAACATAAGATTACTTTAGAAAAAAGTATCAGTAAACAAATGGCCACATTTAATTCATGTCTTTTCCCTAGACTGCAAGGGTCATTAAATAGAGAAGTGTCTCTCATTCCCTCTTCTTCTTTATATTTTTAAATTTTGTTTTGTTTTAAATTTAGCTTACCTTAATGAAGACAAGCACAAGATCCCATGAAAAAAAAAAACAGTAGGAGCTGATTTTTATTCATTTTTGTATTTGTGTGTGTGTGCTTTGTGGTTATAATAAACAAAATTCAGAGCTTACCAAAGAGAAGTCATGAGTATAACTAGGCATAATATTTAAGCACATGATCTAAGAGGTAGCAACCTAGGATTAGTCATAACTATTTATTGTCAGAAGAATTTTGAAACATGCAAGTAGCTATGTATAGAAAGTTTAAGGCCTTTCTATATTCTGCTTCCTTTGGACACTTCCCTGGCAAGCTGAATCTCTATACTATTCATACTTGAAGATGTTTGTGAAGCTGTTTTGATCATTCTGATTCTTGACCTGGAAACCAATGCCTGAGTCTCTCGAACAGGTTGCATGGTCATCAAATCTCCTCTGTAAATAGGAAACTTGCTACTGTGTATTATTTGATTATATAATGGAAAAGAAGCAAAGCTAAAACAGGGGGAGAGGGAGAGAGAGAGAGAGAGAGAGAGAGAGAGAGAGAGAGAGAGAGAGAGAAAGAAAGACAAGCTTATAGATTAAAAGATTTTAGGAAATATATAAATTCATGATAGTTTGTTTTAAAAAATCCAGATTCAAGGAAGCTGTAAAAAAGTCATGAGATTAAATAAGATACTTGGACATTTGTAGATATTTGATGACACTGAATTATTACTAATTTTTAAAATGTGTGATATGATATTATAGTATTTTTGCTTCAATGACTCTGAGAGATATTTATGAGAGAAATGATATGATACCTGGGGAGATGGTAAAAATGAGAGTATAAAAGGAACAACATTGGCTATGAGTTGATTATTGTCGGTGCTAGGTAACGGGGAAATAGAGGTGCATTATATTATTCTGTGTTTCCTTATACACATTTGAAATTTTCTATTATTAAATTTTTTTAAATTGAGGTAATTGTTTTTAAAAGGAATAATTCATGCCAATATATTTGAGGAATATTATTAAATTGTTTTTAAAAAAATATTAAAGAATATTTTAATCAAAATTCCTGAAAGGAACACTTTTTAAAGTGAGAAAGTCTCATTCTGTTCTATTATATAATACTGCAGGACTTAGCAGAAAATATATTTTCCTTTCTTTAACAAAAATTTTCTTTTTTAACAATCTTTTATTGATTGCTGTAATAATCCATTTAGTTCTGCCTCATTATGTGAGAGCAGCCCTTTCTCATTATGTTTCAATGAGATGAAAGACCACTATAGCCTAAATGACGATACATTCCATGTAAAGGACATTATTTCCTAGACAATAAGAAAAAAATCCCCACCATCATTCAGTAATGTCTTTCTATTGATTAAATTCAAGAGGCAATAAAATATATCAAAAAACTTAATATTTAATATATTGGTTTTAGTTTCTGAGTACTAATGTTGTCAAGTGGAGTTCATATACACTATATTGATAAATGTTGTCATAAATATTATTCTATTAACTCCAGTACTGCAGAAGAAACTGCAAATACAAAGTTATTTAGTCATTTGTAACTAAAAGCAAAGTTTAAAAAACTTTTAGCTTCTGGCTCTCAAATTAAACTCATACCATTCTTTGATTCTCTGAGAGTTAAAATACTATCAGAGAGTCACCTAATTTGTTCAGGGAAATCAGAGACAATAATATAAGAAATAGTGGCATCATTCTAAAAGAAGGGAATTGCATGGGCTGGAGAAAATTGGGAGATGTGAGGAGAGAAATGTAGGTTAAAAATTCCTTGCAAATAGTAGTGGACCAATAAAAATGTGTTTAATGAATGTAAGGAACAATTCCTCCCCTAAGAGACAAAAAGCAGGAACTTGACGGGGCTCTGGGGAGTTATGCTGAGTTAAAAAAAGAGGGAAACTAAGGGGTCTTATGTTGAAGGGTCTTAATCTTAGTGAATGAAAAAGTGAGATCAAATAGTGAATAGAGTGAAGGAGTAGATCAGAAATTTGATGAACTAAGAAAAAAATGTTTAAATACCTAGTGAAGAGGTGGAAAGAAATAAGCTGAAAATGAAGCCATTAAGAATTACAAAAATGCATAATGTCATTACATTCTTTCCTTGCTTTATTTGAAGCCCTTTTTAGGGCAGAGCGCATCTCTTGGTTATCTCTGCTTCCCCCACACTGCAGGAGAGTTCTCATCATGACTGTAAATTAGTGATCTCCTCAATGAGACAAGTATACCCAGAGCAAACCTCCAGCACCTGTCTGACAAGTAAGCTAAAAAATATCACGGAAAAAAGATCTTTGATTAAGGTAAATAAAGACTAATATGTCATTAGGGTAAACACAATACTTAATTCATAGCAGGCATTTGATACTACTTAGTTGAACTAATGGGGAGACATCCTTTATCTCCCTCCAAATAGGACAGTACCCTCAAGTATTAAAGTACTGAGGATGGGGCTAGGGGTCCACCAGAAGTGGTTCAAATGAGAGTCTAGAAGGAAATAAGTAGAATAAGTTAGAAGAAAAAGCATTCACATAAAAATTGGAGCCATATAATGAAAAGAAGTCAGAAAATATGACAAAAATAGATAAATAAGAGTTATAATAATTGAATGACAACATTCCAAGTTTTGAGATTATCCTGGAAGTTGGAATAAGATAAACTTGTTTGGGAGAAATTTATAGTGACCATCTAGGAATGCCCCAGTAGGATGGCATAGGGAATATCTATCTGAAGGTTGGTGTTTAATCTCAGTTTACGCTAGGGAAGCTACTGAAGGCTGTGGACTGACTCCATAGAAAAATTCTCATCTCCATACATATTTAAAATTTTTCATACAGATTCCATGGATTCAGAGACCCTTTGAGGCTCTCTAATGGACCACATCTAATGATGTAAGGACCTCAGGCTAAGAACCACTGCTCTTAAAGTGAAGTATAACTTATCAGGTACCACAGCTGATGAGACCGTGATTCCTTCTTAGACCCACTCCTCAGGTTCATTCAACAGGTATTTTTCAGGCAATTGCTATTTCCAAGGCACTTTCCAAGTCTAATCCCCTCTAAGGTTTCTGAGTCCATTCCTTCCAATTTTCTACACTTCTTATCATAAATCACTTCCTTTAGAATTATGTCACTATCTAATTCTTCTTTTGTTATTTCCATGTGCACTAGAACTCTGTCTAATATAAAAATTCAGAATCTGGATTTTTTTTTGAGCCGGTCTTCTTCTTACAAGGTGCTACCTGAATGAAAATCACTTCAGTGAAAAGACAAATTATAAAATGATCCACAGAAAAGTATAAAGCCAGTGACTTTATCTTGTTCCCTCAACTCTAGGAGAAAGTGGCAGAAATCTTCTGAGAAACCTATTGGCACATGGGAGACCACAATGGCTATGTGTGACATTAAACTGACTTTTAATGGAATAACCTGGCCTCTGAGGAATGTAGTTAGCAGCAGCCATGGCAGTTGAACTTGTGCATCTGCAGAGCAGAGGAGCCCGATAGTGGTGGTGGAGCCTAGCCACTCATTTCTCTAACAGCCCTGGGTCTCAATGCCACACACCAGCATGCTTCCCCTTACACGAATCCGAAAGACATGCCCAAGAGATTGATCTGAAAACACCAAAACCTTATGGTGTTTTGACTTTCTTAGCAGAGATTGGTTGGAAATGCATATTTTAATGCATGTACACTAAAGTATGAAAAGAATAATTTCTTAGTTTAATGCTTTCATCTTTTCCTGGTCATAATAGATGTGAGTAGATATTATTTTAAAGAGATGTCTCAGCTCATTTTATAACAACACACAGTTTGGGAAGGGCACCTTCTGTGACCTCTGTTAGCAAGGACTCTAGGAAGCTGGTACCCTATATTCTAAGAATACAATGTAACCTAGTGACCTAAATTAAAGGTTAATGAATATAAATTCATAGCACTGAATTCAAGTTTTTATTTGATATATGGCTCTTCCTGAAATAGACTTTTTTTTTTAATGCAATTTTATCAGAGGTATGTGGACTTTTCCCTTAAAAAAAAAAAAAAGAACATTTAAATGTAAATATTTATTGTCTGGCAAGAGTGTAGGTGCTAAAGATAGATATAGATAGATCGATTGATCGATAGATAGATAGATACAGAGATTGATGATGCTCTCTTGGAGCTTAAACTATGGTGGGAGCAATAAGCAATAAATTAATAAACACATATAAATTGTGTTAAAGGAAATCAAAGTAAGAGCAGATACAGTGGTAGGGAATAACGGGAGAGGGCCTTATTAGATGAGGTGAACATGGAAGGCTTCTTTGAGAAGGCACAGTCAGGTGCAAAAGACTGAAAAGGAGCTAGCCTTGGGAACAGTAAGAGCTGGATGAAGATTCTGAGGAGGGCAACAGGTTGGTGTGTTTGAGGAAATGAAAGGAAGCTATTGCAGCTGCAATGGGTAAGGAGGAGAATAGCATGTGATGAGGTTTGAGGCAAGATGAGCGAAGTCCTCATGAGGAGACTGGATTTACCACAAGAAATCCATTTGCTATTTGTTTATGAGTCACATTATAATAATTATTAATAAAATACTCATAATCAGAAGAATAAGTAATGTTTAGGGAGTCTTTACTAATGCCAGACCTAAATAAAGTGCTTTATATGCATCATCTCAAGTGACCTTCCCAACATGCCTGCACAATAAGTCCTATCCTGGTTCTACATTGGGGAAACTGAGGCTCATAACGTAGTAACTTCTTTAACATCACACAGTCAATGGTGAAGCCAGGAGCTGAGCCCTAGATTGTAGACTTTCTGATTTGAGTTCTTAACCAAATCCAGAGAGACCCCTCCTTCTCTCGAAGCATTCATACCTTGAAGCATTCGAAGACAAGCAGAACCTACCTTTGCATAAAACTTAGAGGGATCTGGGATCCTTCTATCTCACTCAGCCTTACCAGTGTATCTGGCAGATAATAGGATAAATTCCAAAATCCTAACAGAACCAGAGGTCTGTGGGGAAAGGATTAGAGGTGATGCTTTAACACAAGTCCAGAAAAAAGCCAGAATAAAAATGTAAGAAACTGTTAGACTTGCTCAAGGAAAGGGAAGAAGCTGATGCATTTCGCTTTTATTGTTGTATGTGTTTGTGTTCCCTGGGAAGAACGGGTAGACAAATGCCAGAGAGAAATAGCAAGAGCTGGGTAATGTAGGGCTTGCTTCATAAAAAGCAGATTTTATTAATGATTATGATTATTATAATGTTCCCATTTCTTAATGCTGCAAGTCCTATGAATCATTGGAAATGAAACCACAAACCCATTTACCTGGTAAGGCATTAGGACACCAGGCTTAATGCGTATCTAAAGGCTGTGTTCCTCTTAGGGCAATTCCTAAAACTCATGGGAACACCTCATTTGAGATATGCTCAGCCATAGTACCTCCTCTGTCTCATTACCAAAGTCAAAAATCTAAGAGCCATCTTGCATTCCTTTTTCTTTCATCTCATTTATTCAGACAGCCACTTATCTTTGGTGGTTCTGCATTCCTAATATTGATCATAGCCGTGTTCCCTTCTCTATTCACTTGCTACTTATTGCCTTGGTCCAGGCCACCATCATCGCTTGCCAAGAGTAATGGTATTGTCTCCTATCAGCTGTACACAGCTCCAGCCTTGCCTGAAAACATTTAGGCCACATTCTACTGCAAAGGTGATCTTTCCAGAATGCAAGTTTGACTGTGCTGCCTCCCTTTGCCCATTTACCACCATTCAATGACCCTTCATTGCCTACCAGATAAAGTTTAACCTCCTTAGCATGGCATGCTAGGCCTTCCATCTTTAGGTCCATACCTCCTTCTCTAGTCTCATCTCTTATTGTCTTCAGTGAACAACAAATTACTTACAACCTTCCCTTCCTCCAAATAATCTTGGCCATTCTTCTGCTGGAGTGCCTTCTTTATGTTTTTGTTTCAAGACTTAGTTCAAGTGCCACTATCTCTATGAAGCTATTTTTATATCACTCCTTTGTAATTTTGTGGTAGGCAGAATAATGACCCCAAAAGATGCTTACATACTAATCTTCTTCAATGTAATTATCTTATATGGTAAAAGGTATTTGGTAGATGTAATTAAGTTAATGACCCTGAGATGGGAAGATTATTTTGGATTATATGGGAGGGCCCAATGTAATCACAAGAGTCCTTATAAGAGAGAGATAGACAGGTTTAAGTCAGAGAAGGAGATTTGATGACAGTAGTACAGGAGAGGGAATGAGAGAAAGAGAAATTTAAAGATGGCTTAAGCAGATGACTCGCTTTGAAGATGAAATAGTACTGGCTAAGTACACAAAGGAACAACAGGAAAATGAAAAATCATTGTAACTATAATCTTTTGGTTCTATAGAGGAAGGAGAACTTGATCTGAGTTCTACACATGGGTAAGAGTTTAAAAGGAAAAAAGGATGGAGAAAATAATAGTACGGATAAAGGATAGAAGCAATTACAGAGTGTATGGGGTCAGTGAAGTGTCTCATTTCACTGACATGTGAAAATCCAAATTGCTGGATAGTGGAAGTAAATCTAGACAGGTAAATTTGGGGCCAAATCAGAAAGTGGAGCCTGGCAGAGAAGCTTGAGCTTTTTGTAGTGAACCTTAGGGGGCCATGAAAGGTTCTGAAGCAGGAGAGAAAAGATAAGTAAAGGTTAATTGAAAAAGAGTGTGCTGGATGTTTTGTTGTGAGAGTGCTCTGGAAGTGAGGTAAGAAAATTAGATGCAATATTTAGTAGTAGAGATGAAATAAATAGTTGTAGAGATGATGGTTGAATACTAGATAGATTTAAAAAAATGGCTATAATATTTTGTAGCTAGAAGAGGGCAAAGCTAAATAATCACATAAATTCGAGGAAGAATTCACCTAGTTAAGTAGATTTTGCTAGACTTATTGATGCATCCATTAAATTACCTTATCATATATCAAAAACAAACAGTTTTAGTGCTCCAAATACTCTGATTTTCACAAAGGTGCAAACCAAAAAAAGAAAAAAGGAGACAGGTAAAAAGAACTGAGGGTCATCTAAGGGGAAATGGTTCATCAGAAGTAGGTTGAAAAGTCCACCATTAAGACTAAACAAAAAGGCAAAGGAGAAAGTCAATACCAAATGCATCATGTCTGATGTTATTAGTAATATTCTAACCATCAGCCAGGAGTAGGTAATTATTTAACCTTCAGTGTCCAGGCAAAGATCCGTGCAAAGCAGTGGAGTCTTCCTGGAACAATGCTTGCTAAATATTCAATGTTTTCCTAATATGGTTTAAGTTCTGTGGGCCTATGCATTTCTTCAGGGGACCTTTCCCCTCTTTCTTAGGCAATACAAATTAAAGTTTGCTTCACTGAGATTTTTGACCCTTTATTAAGTACGGGGGATTAATAACTTTCTTATTTTGCAATTTTTTCATTTGTTCTGATTTTCCAGATAGTAAAGCCAGTTTGTTAGATGTTGAAGACCTTGAAGCTCCTTTCAATCTTATTTTGACTGAATTTATTTTAGCAGATGTAAAGAACATCACCAAAGAGCTCATTAAAATGCAGCTTCCAGGCTTCTCATGTTATGCCTATTGGTGGGTTCTTAGATGTCCTCAAGTTCTAGGGGAAAAGCAATGACCAGTTAAGACTTTAAGGAAGAAAATTAAAATAATAAGAAGGAATCATTCTTAGTGGAAATATCAATTCAGTAGAATGGAGTTACTAGAATAAAAAAAAAAAACATAACTGGTTGGAATTGAAAGTTGTTCTTGAGAAGTCAGAATTTACTCAAAGAGAAAGCACTGAGTTTACAAGGAAGCCTATTCTTACCTTGGAACAGGAGAGGGCTCTGAGCATGTATCATAGGCTCAGATAACTTCAGAGTGGTACTTAAAGGCAAGCTGGAGAAGGTATTCTTAACATGGAAAGTGATGATCCCACATAGTGATAAACAAGCAAAGGCCCAGAGCTATAAGCAGCCTCCCCTTAACATCCACCTGGGCTGCCCCAGCAACATTCCAGGGGAGTGCATTGTTGAGGGGGCCCCTCAGCAAAGAGGGGAGTTTTCCGGGGTTTACTGTTTATGGCAGGAGATAAAAGTCAATTTTTTTTGTTATTTATGTTTGGTCTTCATTTGAGATGGACAGCTCCAATCTTTATATAGGCTGAGAGGGGTCCTCAGCCTTTATAAAGGATTTGAGAAAAAGAACTTTAAGGTAGAGAAAAAATACAAACAAATAAAAAAAAAAAACAAAGAGAACTGGCCCGATGGAGAGTGGTTCATTGGGAGAAGGGAGAATAGCAGCAAGACCCGAGGGAAAAAATCATGGTCATAAATGAGATCTGCTCCTTCCCAATCAGTGTGTGCCGTGGTTAAGAGCACATGCTTTGGATCCAGGCCGACCTGCAGGTAAACTCATATCATCACTTCCTACTTCTTTGACTTTGAACAAATTCCTAAACCTGTCAAGTTTTACGTTTTCTCCTCTGTAAAATGAGGGTGATATTCCCCACTTCATGGAGCTGTTGTGGGCATTTGATGATTAAATGTATTTAACAAGTTCTGCTTTTTGCTTGGTCAACAGTCGGGACTCCAAAAAATGGGAGCTATAATTCTTACCCTTGTTCTCCCATTCTTATATCCTTCTGATAAATTTCATGGAACTATTTACTCTTCATCCTGCAGGTCAGCCTGAGGAGGCCTTGAATGTACTGATTTAACAGAATGCTTCCATTAGAAAAGCAAATTATAAATGTTTGTCATTTATTCATTCAACAAACATTTACTGAGGTTCTAGTCTGTGCCAAGTACCATGTCTTAGACACTGGAGAGTAGCAAAAAAAGCAATACCTCAATATTTGAGGTTTATTTCAAAATCAGCAATTTAATGGGAACAGGATAACACAATCGATATTCAGCATTGAGAACACTTGAAGACACAAACACTCACATGAAACTATATACAAAGTCAAAATGTGAGAGAAAATTGGGACATGCTTTTTGAGGATTAATACAACAGTATGAGTAAATATATTCAATAGGTTAATTCAGTAGAGTTTGGCTCTACCAACTTTCTATGAGTATTTAATATGCTGTGGGCATTGACAAACTTTTATTTTTTACATATAGGGACTAAAGGACAGTGACTAATCCAAGTGCAATGAGTAAGATTTTCTAAAGAGCTTCTATTGTGTTGGCAAATTATAAAATATTATCTTGTAACATTGTCCCTCTACTCTTTTTGTTAATTGTGGAGAGAGCACTTAATTTGAGATCTACCCACTTAACAAAAATTTAAGTGTGCAATGTTATTGTTGACTCTAAGTACAATGTTGTACAGCAGTGCTCTAGAGCTTATTCATCTTGCTTGACTAAAACTTTATGCCCAAGTCTCTCTACTTTTGATATGTTCTTATTTCTAACTCATACTCATCTGCACCCATGGTAAACTGTAGCTCTTGGTTTTGAGGACCTGGAAGAATAAGGCTAAAGAAAGATGCTTTCAGAATGTTATATTAAAAGTTATGATTACAGGGAAAACTGCCACTCAGTCATACTGTATTATTTATAAACTATTTCTTTTTAACTGACAATCTTAAAATATACCTAAGTTGACACATTTCTGGACAAATATCTATCCAGAACTCTGGGGTCATATTAGAAAACCATCTGTACTATGTCTTTAGCTGTTTATACTGTGCCAACAAGGATGGCTGAACATCCTGAAGTGTTCCTATGGTTTCTTGAATTTTATAATCCAAATGTAGTTGGGGGGAAAATGTAGTACTGTGTGTGTGTGTGAAACAAAGACATGGCCAATTATGATAGTAAAATTTCATCATTTCATTATATAAATTCCACATAGAGTCTGAGCAGTGTAATGTGAATTTCAGCTTCCATGTAACAATGATGAGAAAATTAATGAGGCTTTTCTAGAGTCCAGGGGTGGACATGGCTCCCTTGGAGTCCAGATGTGTCCTAATCATGCTGGAAGAATTAATATAATAATCATATCTAAATATCAGTTCTGATATTTTTTCTCTTTTAATATATTACCTCTAATATTTTCATTACCAGATTGTAGTTTTGTTTGTGGACTAGCGAAAGAATGAGAAGGAGGGATATTATATCTTCAAAGCACATTTGGACATTTAGCTGGTAGATTTCCCTAGGGCGTAAACCCAATTTTGAGCCAGTAAGAATGAAATTCTTCTTAAATTTAAATCAGGAAGTATTTAAAGAGAGGTATTAGAGTAAAATGCTTAAAAAGCCAATTCTAAAGTTTTATGTAAAGTTACTTTGGAAAATTCTATAATAGCCTAACAGGTTGTTTTATTTTTTTATTTTATTTTATTTTTTACATGTAGAGACAATTGTTTTGAAGCTGATGTTCCACATTTCATAAATTCCATTTGCCACTATACTATTTATTCTGTTTTCATTCTCAGTACCATCATATTTAGACAATAGTAGTAATTTAAAACAAAAATTACCTCAACGAGTCCCCACAATGTAAATCAGTAACATCACAGAGTTATTCACTATCCTGGAACACTGGCCTTATTTTTATGAGGCTTTTTAGGAATTATTAAACAAAAAGAGGCTCTGTGGTTGAATCTATGTTGAATTTAGGAAGAGAAGACCTAAGTGTGAGGCTTCGTATCACCCCTTATCAGTGGTAAATCTCTGGTCAATTAAAAACGGTAAACGTACAATAAAATATTACTAAGCCATAACAAAAGAATAAAATCTTGCCATCTGCAACAACATGGGTGGATCTAGAGAGTATTGTGTTGAGTGGAATAAGTTAGACAAAGAAAGACAAATGCTATACGATTTCACTTACATGTGGAATTTAAAGAATAAAATAAACAAACAACACAGAAACGAACTCATAGATGCAGAGAACATTTTGATGGTTGTCACATGGGAGTGAAGTTGGGGACTAGGTGAAAAAGCAGAAGAGATTAAGAGTATAAATTGGTAGTTACAAAATAGTCACAGGATGTCAAATACAGCATAGGGAATATAGTCAATAATATTATAATAACTATGTATGGTGTCAGATGGGTACTATTTATCAGAGTGATCTCTTCATAAGTTATACAAATGTCTAATCACAATGTTGTACACCCAAAACTAATGTAACATTGTCTGAGAACTGTAGCTGAAAAATAAAAAGAAAATTAAAGAGACAATAAAAGGCTTTTCTGAGCCATAGTTTCCTTCACATGATGGCAAACTCAATATACAATTAATCTGTTTGTTTCCTGAAATTAATTTTAATATCACATGGGATGATCTATGAACCTGCAATTGTGAAATATTCTGTGGGATGATAAAAAGGTGGTACTAGTTGGTCATCAAGCTTTAAATGATTTTGAATTTTTTAAATAGAGTGACTCTTCATTTTAAAGATAACCCAGGAAGAAAATTTTAATAGTCTTACAGATGTAAAATACTTGGTTAACACTTCCAACACTTTTTGGTAGGTTTCCCTTGATAGGTTTGCTGTTTAATTTAATTTATAAAAATATGGGCTTTAAAGAATGGCCTATATCCTCTACCTGATTTATGATCCGCCATAACTCTTACCACAACTAACATTTTCTTTTATTTATTTATTGTTCCACATTTCCACCCCTTGAGTAACATATAACACTCTTGCATTCGCAATTGCTAACACTTAGTAGAATCTTAATACATATTGGTTGAATGAATAAATGAATGAATAAGTAAATGACAAGGTCTATATGTTAAATTAAATTAAAAATTACTTCTTAAATATTAAGACAAAGTATGTTTCCATTTGCAGCAAGCGATCAATAATTTCATGATTATATCATAATAGTGATAATTTGAGAGTAATGATTTTGTGAAGTTTCATTCTGCTTAATAACCAACAATAGCAATTCTGATTGATTTAGTATAGTATTATGTGCCACATAATTATCTACAATATTGAGAACCTTACACCAGAACTGCCTTCTTCCCAGTGGTAAGAATTCTTTCCTCATTTAGCAGATAAGAAAATTGGGGTTCAAAATGTAAATTAATTAAAAGTCACACTGCTAGTGGGAAATAGGAACTTGAATTTGAACCCAAGGTTTAGATGGATCTAAAGTACATATTCCATAGTGATAGTCCTTTCCAGAAAGGGATCAGTTAAATGTAAAAATTATACATGATTTAATGTTTGTCTGATAATGTCTTTATTGCATCCTTACTCTGGATAAACATCTTAGGAAATTTTTCAATTCTAATCTGAGAGTCATTTTCTCTTGATGTTCGAAGACATTATTACACTATATTTTTGCACTAAGTGATGTTACAGGAAGTCTGCTTTAAACCGAAACATCATTCTTGATAAATTCCCCCAGGCGATTGTGATGTAGGTAGTCCATGGACCATACCAGGAGAAACTGATTCTGGAGGCAAGAGACTCAGAGCTTCTACAGAGCCTTCCTTCCCAACAGCGCTAGGCTCTCCTACAGTGGGGCCCTTGATTGCATCTACGAGGAGGGTTGAAGACATCCTCATTGACGAGGCAGAGCAAAAAATTCTGGGGAAGTCAAACACCTGGTGAGTTAGCATCACAACCAGAGCAGGAAGCCCAATCTTTTAACTTCTTCTAGAGATGGGCTTCCAAAACTGTACATGTGAATCAGCTAGAGATGATCTAAATGTAGATTCAGATTCTTAGTAGGTCTGGGGTGGAACCAGAGATTCTGCCTTTCTAACAAGCTCCCAGGTGATGCTGATACTGTTGGCCCATAGTCTACCCTTTGATGAGGAAGCTATCGAAGAAGCTGTGTCTCTCTTGCAATATGCTTAAATGTTAAGAATTCAGTATTCCCAGTCCCACAAAGTTCCATTTTACTCCAAGAGGGATCTTGTAGTTATTACTCAGATACCCATTAAAATGACCTGATTTTTCCCCATTCTACTAGTATTTTTCAGACTATGAACCAAATCTGGAGTGTTCTAATCAGCTTTTTCTAATTAAAATTATTGGAGTGACATTAGTTAATAGGGTCAAATAGATCTCAAGTGTACAATTCAATAATATGTCATATGTATATTGCATTGCGTGTTTACCACCCAGAGTTAAATTTCCTTCTGCCACCAAATATTTGACCCCTTTACCCTTACCTACATACCCACCTCTTCCATTCTGTAACCACTAATCCACTGTCTGAGTCTGTTTGTCATGTTTGTTACTTTTAATTTTATATCCCATAGGAATGAAATCACATGGTTCTCAATTTTTCTGTCTGATTTATTTTGCTTAGCATGATAAACTCAAGATCCATCCATGTTGTTGCAAATGGCAGTATTTCATCTTTTCTGATGGCTGAGTAATAATATACTATTATAAAAATGTATCACATTTTCTTTATCCTTTCATCCTTTGGTTGTTTCCATGTCTTGACCACTGTGCATGATGCTGCTGTGAACTTCGGGGTGCATATATCTTTGGGGATAAATGTTTTCAAGTTTTTGAGGTAAATACCCAGAAGAGGGATTGCTGGGTCACGTGGTAATTCCATTCTTAGTTTTTTAAGGAACCCCCATACTGTTTTCAAACTAATTAGCTTTTCACAAGTTAACATAGTGTGTAAGAACCTGGGCTTGGGGTCATATGCATCAATGCTATAACCTCAGAATCACCATTTACAAAACATTTGCCCTTGGACAAGTTGTTTAGGCTCTCTACATCTGCTTTCCCCCATCCTTAAAATAATAATAGTGATCTCTCATGATGTTGTTGTGAAGGTACAGACCCTGTGAGGTACAGAGCACAGTGCCCGGTAAACAGTAAGTGCTGCTTAAATATCAGCTACTTGAACTCTTAGCATCATGTCTTGTTGTGTGATCCTCATTCCAGTATTCCTAAATTTATTAAAAGATTCCATGCTCTTCAGGATTTTACAGGCTCTAATCCTTTCCTCTTCCAACTCCCTCAAAGAGTTGTTAAGATTAAATGAATTAATGTGTATCAAACACTTGGAATTGTGCCTGTCACTTAATTAGTACCCAAGATGGCTTAGTTTTCATTTTTAGCACTTATTACAATGATAAATTAAATCGACTTTTGAGGGATTTTTAAATTGACTGTTCCCACATTAAACTGAAAATTTTATGAAAGTATCCCAAATCTTTACACTGGGCCTGGCACATAGTTGCTGCTTGACAATACAGTAGAATGTGTTAACGAATGAACACATGAATAAATCAATGACTGAATAAATGAGAAAACTCTTGCCTTTCTAAAGAGATCCTCAGGAAAAATAAATATTTGAGAAGCACTCTGAGTGTAGAATCAGTGGGAGAGGGAGAAAAAAAATCCTTTTGGGAAAGTTTAGAGGAGCGTCTTCCTAATTCCTCAGAAGATGAGGAGTTTATAAATACCAGTCAGAATGAAGAGGTGAGCAAGAGGAAGAAGTCTGGGAAAGGACTGCAAGCAGATAATGGTCTTGGAAAAAATATGAGCTAACCAAGTTTTCTGAACAGATGTGTCAGGAAATACTTTGAGGTAAAATATAAGGAATGAGAAACCTTTGAATATCCTACATCAAGAGCTAATGAGGAACACAGGACAGCAGTGAGAGGCTTTCCCTGAGCTTCAGTCCTTCAGGAGGAGAAAAATCAGGATTTGTCAATTCTCCTGAGGAGCTTCCTAAGAAGGTTAAGGTCACACAGTATTAGAAAGTGAGAGGCCGAGGTCAGAGTGCATGTCAAACCCCCTGCCCTATTCTCCATTGCAACAAATGGGTTATGCCTGGGCAGATGGGGGAGAAAAGGTTCCAATGAACAGAAAGGAAAATTCTGGGGCATTCCTAAAGATGAGCTGATGATAGAGAATTGCTTTGTCCATATCGCATTTTTTATCATAGTTATTCTTTAGTGATGATACTCTGTCTCTGAAATTTAAAATGTGAACTTAAATCTCCCCTTGAAAGGAATTGCCCATCAAAGCATTTCTAAACTACTTTATCTGTCCCATGATGATAGCCATTTTCCTGGTAGACTGGGGAAACATTTCCCTCAACCTCACATACTTGCGAGGCACAGAATGAACACTGATAGCAGGATGGACTTAGACTACAAGAGAAGGAAGTAATGATACTATTGCCTCAGCCAGCATGGTCTCAAAAGGATTTTTCCATATCGTCTATGATAGCAATCCCCTCAGTAACTCTGGGGAGAAGACTCATTATTTCCATTTTACAGATGAAGAGACTGAGGCCCAGAGAGGGCAAGTGAATTGTTTAAGGCCATGCATACTTGTAAGTGGCAGAGCCAAGATTTGGACCTATTTCCTCTTATTCCAAGTTCAGTTCACCAAGGCAATGCAGACAGAAGACAGTTTTCTTGATGGGCATTCTGCCAGAGCGATATGTTTGGAAGGCTTTTCATTTTGGCAAATGCACCAAGGGTCTCAATTGTTACAGATACCTTTTAACATTCATCAGAAGACCAAGGATTAGTACAGCTTGAGCCCCTCTTCTGGGAAAGCACTGGGTCTATCTGTGCTCAGAGGCACATGTGATGAGCACCATGCAAACCACCACCCGCCTTTGATGTGTTCTCCATGTCTACCACTCTTCTAAGATTCATCAGGAGCTCCAAATCTCTGTAGCCTC
This sequence comes from Eidolon dupreanum, assembly GCA_028627145.1. Classification (NCBI taxonomy): domain Eukaryota; kingdom Metazoa; phylum Chordata; class Mammalia; order Chiroptera; family Pteropodidae; genus Eidolon; species Eidolon dupreanum. The sequence goes on along the minus strand of CM053507.1, from coordinate 56,532,579 downwards.
TAGTGAGGCCGAAATTTGGTCAAACTAACCCCAAAGATTCTTGCATAAACCCAATTAAAAAACCAGGGACCTATCTTAGGCACCTAGGCATTTGGTAATAATCCAGATTACGTACATTTCTGGTATATGCCAGATGCAGAAGTTGGTCTTCCTCCATTTGAAATAATTACTCAGCTCTTTGGGCTGGAAGGACACTGAGCCCTGCTTTCATTTTCCTTCTGTACTGAATTCATGATAAGGCCTTAGGAAACTCGACTCACCTCTTGGGGCTTTAATTTTCTGACTTACAGAAATTAAATTTTTATGTTTTACAGTTACCAGCAAGAGGTCAGCTGGTTTGAGGGTGTCATCTGTTTCCCACTGGGATGCTGATTCATATAGCATGTCCACCTAACTTCAAAACCTGTGTTCTGTCCACTCTGCTAGAGTCATCTCTGGGGTTCCTGTGGCTTTTGCAATGTATCACTCTATGTTTCCCAAACTATTGAGGAAATTCTAAGAGCGTAAGTGGACTGTCCAAAACCACTCAGCTAATAAGTACTGAGTAAGGAAGCCTAGCCTGTGGACCTCCTATGCTCTGGCCTTCATCCACTGTATATCGCCTTTTTTCCAAAATGGCCTCAGGAGAAAGATATGCTTTAAACACACTTATTTATTTTTCTCTTTAAATATCATGATTTTGTAGAAAAACACTGCATTCTTAAATCAGGACATACGAATTTGAATCCAAGTTCTATTCATTACTAGTTATAAGAATTTGGGCATATAACTATTCTAAATGTCTTTTTATTCATCTGTTAAAAGGTTATAATAGTTTAATATCACCTCGTTTGTTGGTTGCTAGAATCAAATGAGACACCATAAGCCAAGTGAATGCCGTAAAGTATTAAACAGTAGTAAGGAATAATAATAGTAAAAAAGACTTGAAGATGTCTCACTTGTCTTTATTAGGCAAGTTGTTTCAGAATATTGGGGAAAGTAATTTTAAAATCCTGGAGTAAACCATGCAGCAGAGGATCTGAAGTAAAAAAGAGTGAAAATACTATGGGAAGAATTAATTGAAGCCGATAATATTCTTGCAGTGGTTCCAAACCAGAGCTTATTTGGCATTGTCAGGAGAGAATATTGGTTGCACGACTTAGAGGAGAGGTTGCTACTGACATCTAGTGGGTAGAGACCACGGATGCTGCCCAACAATCTACAATGCATAAAATAGCCCCCTATATCAATGAACTATCTGGGGCAAAATTTTAATAGTGTTGAGGTTGAAAAATTCTGGCTCTTAGAAGTTCCATGCATTCAGAAACTAGTATATCTTGTGTATTACTTTGCCCTAGCATCTAGCACTCTACTTGGCATCTAGTGAATGGCCAGTACATGTGCTTGTTGAGTAAATGGGCAAGTGAATTAGCACTCACGGAGAACCAGATAGTGCAAGTTAAATCTAATTCAGGCCACCAGTGGGAATCTTGGTTCCTTTAGGCACCCTCTCAGCCTGCTCTTCTATCTTCTCTCATCCTGTCCAAGCTTTCTCCCTTTCTTTACTCTTCTAACATTGGGCAAGAATGTGACTAGCCTATAATCTGAGAATGCCTAGGAGCAATGATTAATGCTTATAAGACACAAGCACTGCAAGCCCTCTTTCAGCTCCCCACTTTGAACCACTCCATTTCAGCCAGACAGTAGTTACCGTAAATAAATGGATTCACTCTGGTTCCTTCACTGAGTATGAATGGGTAGGACAAAAAGCACATATTTCCTGCAAATGTCTTACTAGAACAGTTCAGTTATGCTTTTAAGAAGACAGCTTGGGCCATGAAATAGAAACTAGGTTTAGGTGAGAAAACAGAAAGTGAAGGCATTTGTTTCTGGGAATACAGATATTATCTGTTCATCTCTATATCTCCCATGCCTAGCACAGTGCATGGCACATGGTAGGCATCCTTAAATATTTGATGAGTGGAAGGATAGCCTGGTGACATCACTGCTCTAAATCTTTCCTCAAATGTGGTCCCAATAAAAAAAAAAAAAATTGTCTCAACCATTCAATTTCATAGGAAGGCAATTTGAATGCCATAAGTTTTTTTTTTTTTTTAAATTGTATGCACTTTCTTCCTTTATGGAGATCCAAAACCAGATAAAGATATATGGGTTCATCATTGAGAAGTGGATATAAATTCGGTGAATTAAAAAGTTCTTACAGTAATAATCCATATCAGATACAAACATTTTAAAAGCCACATTTTACCAGAAATAAAATATTTGTCATATCTTTGTCATATGAAGTCTAAAATACTTATCATATCTTTGCCAGAAAGTCTACACTGAGATACTGTGTGGTAATTTGGGTGGAATTATAAATTCCGCAAACAGGGCTAAAGAAGTCACATAGGACTATCAACAGAAGCCTTTTACACTCAACACATCAGACCCTATAGGACCGTAATGATGTGACTATCCACTCACATTAGCCAACCTAAAGTTCCACAGTGAATCGATTGCCCTGTGTTGGAAATAAACTTTCCAGAAACTGTAGTGGAATGTATTTGAAGTTGCCTCAGGACGACCGTTCATTAGTTCTTTTGGTTAGAATCTGTGTTAAAAAGTAATCACTATAAACTATATTAATTATGCATAATCCATTAGTCTGCAAAGTAGAGACTGAGGTGTTTCCATTTTCAACTCATCCCTAATCTTTAAACATTTAAAGACACACTGATGACTAAGAGCTTCTTTTAGAAAATGTAATACTTCATGTGCCCACTCCAGGCTCAAAAGCCTCACTGATTCTGTTTTCTTATACAAGTATGGAATGGGACCACCACCTCTATTTGTACACTAGCTAAGAACGTTTGATAATAAATTCAAGACTAGTTCAACACTTATTGTGTCTTAACACCAGCTACTTTCTCCATATTTAAAAGATCATTTTTAAGCTCTTAATGATCAATGTGTGTAAGTACACAAATCTACACCAAAGAAAAGGCAGAAGGAAACATGCTATTTCTTTTGGATTTGGTCACCTCTCTGAAGAAAGCTGTTTCTTATAGATGGAGACTGAAATATGATGCATTTTATGAAATTTTCTCTAAGTTTAGTTTTATGGAATAGCCTATATTTGATGAGCATTGTGGCTGAGGACTACATATTTCATTAAAGTAAAAATGCTCATTTTATGACTCAATATTTTTAGAACTCTCATAAATGCTGTTGGAAGAAGCAGATTGTTTTAAATTTCTTTATCTCAACTGGCTTTGATACCACACTTTCTAATTGAGCCACCTGATGTTTTTAAGAACAAGAAAAAGAGCTAATAGAGAATCAATAAGTTACCAACCTTGACTCTGACAAAAATGAAAATATTTTGGAAACATTTTATTGTGTATTGTGCTCTGAACTCTTTATAATTAACTGGGTATCTACAGCATGGGTAGCTCAAAAGCTATTGCTTATTAAATATAGCAAATCACATTGAGAAATCTATATTGTGTCAACACTTCAAAACTTATCTCTCAGTGCTCCCAATTTGTGCTGGGCTGTTTTTGTTTGATTGCTCATTCATTTTAGTGTTTGGTGAAATAGAGCAAGGGTGTCCTGAGCTAGATTCTATGAGTTAGCAACATTCTCATCACTCATAATCCTTTTTCTCTCATTGGAGGAAAGAAAAGGCAGCATTTCACAGATTTACCTCATGACTGATATGCCCTGCCTCTATTCTGAAAACTGTTAGTTGAGGAGACATTTCAAACATATTGATTCTATGTCAGTTGCATTTTCCCCCTGTAGGACTCATCTGAATTTTATTGGCTTAAGTGGATTTCAAATGGGGAGCTCAGTGCTCAGGTGCAAAAGAATGCATTTGGGGACTCAGAATTTCAACTTTGTCACGCTTCTCAGCATACTTATTGGCAGCTGTGTTCATTTTTAATTACTCAGGTGGTATAGATGCTTTGCAATATTCTACCTGAAGTGCCACCTCAGCCCTTTCCAGCTAGCCAAAGAGTGAAAGAAAATCATGCTGGGGTGAGTAAAAGGAAGGCAAGTATTTTGCAAAGTTCTCCACAAATAAATCAATTCAGTTGCAACTGCTTTTTATATTTTGCATCAGTGAGAAACCAGATATCTTGAGATATTGATATTTCTAAGTTATTGTTGTATCTTTATTCTTACTCTATGTTCAAAAGATTGTAAGTCAAAAGGATGGATTTCTTTAGATTGATTGAAAAAGCTACCTTAATTTACCCACTTCTGCATATATCTCTCCTTAGGCTGGCTCCCTTTGGTTATATCCACATCTTTGAGGCTGCACAAGTTGAGTAGAAATACAACACATATTCTTCAGTTTCAGACACATAATTAGTTTGGAGTCACAAAAGCACAGTCTGAGAAGAAGGAGGTTATATGGTGTCAGAAAAGGGAAAAACACTAATGAAAATATGGTGTGTTTTTGTAAGCCCCTGCAAATCGTTCCAATCTAGGAGTTCATTGTAGATTGTACCAATGACGTGAAACCCTGAAAGAGGGGAGAGATGAAAAGCATGACTCTGGAATGAACCAGCCCGGCTGAGTTTCACTGTCATCACTGTGTTGTGTAAGGCAAGTTACATACTTGCCTTCAGTCTCCATTTTATCCTCTGTTAAACTGGGGAGGTAACACTATTTCCCTCATGGAATGGTTGTAAAGATTAAAGGAAATAAGCCACGCAAAATGCTTAGCACAGTGCCAGGCATACAGTAGGTACTTACTAAATAAAAACGATGATTGCATTCTTTATTTTGCTAGAAAGAATAAATGATCTCATCGTGAAATAAAAATTCTCTTTACTAGTCTCCCTGGCATGGCACAGTCCTTTATTCTTTGAAATAGATTATGATAGCTTTTTGGCTATGGCATTCTGGACTTTTCTAAAGCGAAGCTTTTAAAGACTTTACACAGTAACTCTAAGTCAAACTAAGCCTCCTGACCTTTTTAAGATACAGATGTTGCATTGTCCTTCCTGCGTCATTGGGTCTGAACATACTTGGAGCCTTAACAAACTGGCAACTTGGAGGAAAAGACAAATGCTTTCACCCATGGGATGCCATCCCCATCACATCATTAATTTATATTAATGAACAGCTTCAAATGATAGAAAACTCCCTAACAATTTTGTACATAACCTGTTACAATAGCCGTGAAAAGAGAATGATGACAAAACATATTAAGGGATGTTGAGGAGGGAGAAGGTTGGTTAGTGCTGTTGAGTTCACTTTGCAGTAATTGCCAAAAGCCAAAGGATAAAAGTTTTATTTGTTTTTTTTTTTTCAACAAACTGTCTTTTAAGGAATATTTTGTTCTGGGGAAGGTTAATGGAATCTAAGGCTGTTATTAGGAACATGCTTATTGCAACCAGTAATGAGGCAATGTCATAAGTTCATGTGGGTTTGGAGAGTTTGTCTATTTTTGAGGCTGAACTAGATTAATCAAAATTCAAAGTTCTGTTTGTCAAAACAAATAGTTTCATACCAGTGTGCAACGAATGTGTGAAGGGTGGAATGCCCAAAAGAAGTAGACGTGAGAACAGCGCATTCTCAGACACTCATTATTATTTCCAGGAGCTGCCCTCAGCCTACTTCAGGCTCTAAAAAATTGCTATTCCAAAAAAAGATTTTATGCCTAAAAGATCTGGGCACGCCGTGACATTTCCAACTTTACTTTCAAAATCTCTGAAAAATATTTAGTCGGGCTTCCTGTTACTTCTCATACAATGGTGCCTTTAACTTTCATTATAAATAAATATGTAATATAAATACATTCTCTAGTTCATTTCACTATGAAAAAGACAATGCAGATTTGTTGATCATGTCACAAAAAGAAGAGATTAAAGCATCAGTTCGTTTCTATTAGAGCATTACTTAATCATTTTATCATCTCTCTCTAGGATAATTATATTAATAGACTTTCTCTCAGACTTCAGAATTAACAACAAAGAATTAAGACCCTATAATATTGTCAAGAAAGAAAGAAAGAGAAAGAAAGAAAGAAAGAAAGAAAGAAAGAAAGAAAGAAAGAAAGAAAGAAAGAAAGAAAAAAAGAAAGAAAGAAAGAAAAGCAGTTAACCAAGAAATGCATTTAAAAACCATTACTAGCAGTGGTGACTAGATAGTCATTTTGCACTATTTTGAATTAAATAACAGTAACTTTTCTCTTAATGAGTTTCAGATATAGAAACACAAGAGCCAGGGCTAGGCATCTGACAGATGGTGGCACAAACGCACAGTGTAAAGAAAGGCAGAAGAAAAGCAAGCAATGGCCACTTGTGATTACATCTTTTCACAGAATGCTAGAGATTTACTTTGATAATCTGAATACTTTTCATAGATTCAGTTCTTTTAAAGGCACATGCATCTAATTTAGAGAAAACTCATTTCATTCATTCTGCCTTGACATAGACCTTATTAAATCAGCACACCCTTTTCTGCACAGCACACACTATTTGATAGCTATCTATGGAGTTTAAGAAATTCTTGCTCTGACACTGATGAAGAAACTTTAATTAAAATGGTAAGCAGGTTGTAGCACAATAAATATACTTAGGACATTAAACTCTCCCATGGGGGTGGGGTAGAATGACATTACATTTTTATAAAGCCAAATATAAGTTTGCTTAAATAGTTTCCTTACTATGTTAAAAGAAACCCAGCACATTCTTCAACAATTAAAGTAAGCAACACGCTGCCACTCGGCACAGCCTCTTCAGTTTAAACATGAAGACAAGAAAGCAAAGTGAAAAATAAGATGTGATTACCAAACAAAGGTTCAAAAATGATATTGGAAAGAAAAGTGACTGTATAGCTCACATGTATCTATGATACACACACACACACACACACACACACACACACACACACACACACACACACACTCTCCCACAGCCAGCTGTAAATCAAGAGATAGAAAAACTTACCGGAGCAAATATCACCATACACATTTACAAAAGAATTGATAATCCAACTTCCCTCTCCTGAAAGAAGATAGAGGTTGTCTCATACTAAAAATAAAGCTTCTCTGTCCACAGCACCAGCCACTTGTCCCTCTTTTTTAAGAAGCAAAGGAGGAGAACAAGAAAATCAATGAGGAGGGAAAGTGGGATGTTATACCAATCAGGTAGCAGCTTCTGCCTTATTTGCAGAGAGATGGCAAAACGGTCATATTATTAGACAGTGACAACCCTCAGCCGAAGTATAGCAACCTGACACTTCCCTCTGGTGAAAGGCTGCCTGCTTCGTGGGGAGGTGATTACCATGATGGTGAGCTCCCACCCTTGGCTCTTAGCTCACAACTGCTAGTGCAGGACTGCTTTGCGCACGCAGGCTGCACCATGAAGAGAGCACCATTTCCCCTTTCACTCAGTGAACCTCCTCCTCCCTCAAACACCACACTTAAAAACAAACTGGGAAATAAAAAGGAGCCAGGGTTTTGTGTGTTGGATGTGCGGGTGGGAAGTGGTGGTTTTATAAAATCCTTATGAATAGATTTGCATAGATTAGGTAAATGTTTATATGGTTGTTGAAAAAAATTGCCCTTATTTTTATTAAATGTCTGGATGTTATGCACAACCCTCATTTGGGAAATTTGTACACCATCCATAAATAATCCTTAGTGTCATGATAAGGGAAAACATGCTTTTGGGGCACTGGCAACTGTGGAGGGGACAAATTACAACTTGGTTGCTCATTCCCTGCAGGAGTGTTACTTTAAAGCCTTCTCCTGCAAAATCTTAACATTGAAAAGATTTCTTAAGTTTAATTTGACTTGGGCCTGCTTTTTCTACAAATGGGGCTCCTCAGAAAGTGGTTGAGCTTGACTCATTCAGGAGGCTGAAATCATGGCATCCTGAGGCAACATATTTTAGGGGGATTGGTACTGAATTCATGAAGAGGCTGTCTACAGGTTATGTATTCTCCTCACATGGGCTTCCTGAGGGCGAGTTCTCAGCTCCCTCTACCACAGCGAAGGTAAGAAACCTGTACGCCTCTTTGCCTCACAGTTCCCACTTCAAGACCCCACTAGGCATAGGAATATTGTTAGGTTGGCCCAGGTGTGTCTATTTTATCTTTTGTGCAGTTGGTAATGGCCCAATTCAAAACTCACCTTGGTTAGCCATGTTTTTTATTATGGTTATTATTTCAGAATCTGTCCTGTGTCATTCTTTGGGTGCCTCTGTCTATCAATCTGTCTGTCTGTCTCTGTCCCTCTTTCTGTCTCTCTCACACACAGATATACCACCACTACTACACTAATCACTACCATTGCCATCATCTCCCTTACTCTCTTTCTTCCTTCTCATACACATAGTAATAACTCAAGAGGAGTACAGGAGGTTGGAGAACCAATCAAACAAACTAACAAGCAAAACATAAGAGTCAAGCAATCTGGGGTCTAACTTGGTCTTCCACTTCCTAGCTTATGACTAGAGAAGTCCCATAAGGCCTCTGAGCTTATATTTGTCCTCTGTAAAATGGGTATACTAACACCTCGTAGAGCCGTTGGTGGGGAGATGTGGCGGACAAATGAAAGATGACTAAGGCAGGGATTTTGGACACATACTACACATATGCAATCCTCCAGACACCTTCCTCCTCCTCCTCCTGTGATCTGCTTGTCACTCACACATAACTCTTCAAGGTCCTTACAAAAGTACAAACCGTTGATATCTGCAATGCTGATTGAAACCTTATTCCCACTCCACTCCCCCCATCACCACCCTTCAACCACCAATTGAAAAATCACTGCATTTATAGGAGAGAAGTTACTCAAGTGAGTAAATTAAGCAAGGGAACACAGTTAAAGCAGAAAAAAAAGGGCTGAGAACCACCACGCATTTAGCTAGCACTCAGTAAGCATTCATTGAATAAATGAATGAAAGATTGACTGAAGGACTAATGTCCCTGTGCCGAAGGCCACAGCTCTTGCCAGTGGCTGATAACAGAGCAGTGTTAGAGCAGAGTTAAAGAGGTAGCTGCCTCAGCCATGCACCCATAAGGGAGAACCATATTAATAGCTTCTTCAGGGTGGAAAGTGAGTCATTCTCATTGGTTTTGAATATTAGGAGCCCTATTTCAAGAAAAAAATTTGTCTTCCACATAATAATAGTGAACATTTTTCGAATACACTCTGTGCCAGTACTATTTTAAGTGGGTTTTTTTTGTTTGTTTTGTTTTTTATTTTTGTAAAAACGAATTACCTTATGTGGGCCTCACAAAACTAGGAAGAGATATTATTTTTGTTCTAGTTTACCAAGGAGAAAACCAAAACCTAAAGAGTCAATAGTTGGTAAAGCCAAGACTTGAACTTAGCTGGACACCAGGCTCCAAGCTATTACATGATGGTACTTACACTTTTATTTATCCAGCCTAAAGGATATGCATAATCCACAAATGGAAACATGGACCCTGCAATCACTCAACAGCTCTTCCCACCGCACAGGTTCACACCATATAGATTGGGAATCTTTGATGTAGACAGAGGGTTTATCAAGCTGACAAGTCCTATGCCTGGGCTCTGCTGCATTCCTTATGGACTTAGGCACCTTATTTAACACTTTGGAAGATAGAGGATGTGAGGTACAGCCTTGGATTGACAGCAGTCTGCTCAGTGACCCTGAGTGTGTCCTTTAATTTGTGTTTCAGTTTTACCCATGTTTATATTGAAGGGTTTCCATTAAATGATCTCAAAAGGACATTTTAGGTCAACTTTGACTACATAAGTTCTAAGACTAATAGTTTGATTCTAATCTGCTGGTTGGGTTAGCTTTCCTTGCCTTGTATTTTGTTACAGATAAAGCAGTAACATGCACTGCGTCTTCCCTGCTACCACCCTACTGCCATCATCTCCCATCTGGGTCACTGCAATAGGCCCTAAAAGGTCTCCCTGCATTTACTCTTATCCATAAAATCACTCCCTATATATTATTCAAATTGAGCTATTTAAAGTATAAATTAGATCATATTAATCATTTGAGAAATATATTTCAATAGTTGTCCAGTAGGCTTAAAGTAAAATTCTTTCCCATGCCTTCAAAGCCTTATGTGACCTGACTCCCATCTACCTTTTTGTTTTTTCTAATTCCAACCCTCTTCCGTCCTACTCTTCAGCTGCACTGGCCTTTTATGCCTTTGCACTTGCTTTTTCTTCTGCCTATAACATTTTTTCCTCAGATCTTTGCCTACTGTCTCTTCCTTTATCATTCAACTCTTAGTGCTGCCGTCTACTCTTCCCTGGCCACCTAACCTCAAAAAGCCCTTTCTCTCACCAGTCACTCCCTTTCACATTACCTTGTATCTTGTTGTTGGTGGTGGTAGCAGTGCTGGGGGTGTGGAATGAGGGGGAAATGGCGCATTTATTTATTTATTTTTTATTTTTTATTTTTTATTGCCTGATACGTTCTGCTTATTTAATTTTTCATTTAATTAATGCTTATGTTCCTTCACTAGGAGACAACTTCTATGAAAGTAGGGAGTCTGTTGGTTTTGCATAACATCATATCTTCAGCATTTAAGAGAATACTTGGCACACAGTAGATGATTAATAACTTCTCATGAATGAATCAATCAATCAACATGAGAACAAGTTAGGCTTTGAGACAGAGGCAAAGAAACCTAAGTTTATCAAAGGAGCTTAACCTTGAAATGCAGGGAAGGTGAACAAGGTCAATTAATTCATTCCTTTTAATGATCACAGATTGTTTATACTTCTTTATTCAGAGAACACTCATGAAAGGTTGCAGATCTCAGCATCATATTAATTTAAGTGGAGGCTATGTAAAAGATAGTGGAGAGTTCCTTTTATAAACTATACTGGCCAGATATTTTGTAGGATCTTGGGTTTCCAGGGTTCAGTTCACCTAAGCCCATGTAGAACATGTGATATTTGAACATTTGACTGTATATTTATCATTAGAGAGCAAATAATCTTATCAGCTAGCCACTTAAATTGGCCCTATCTTCCAATTTATCAGACAGTTTAGACAGTTGGCTACCACTCTCTAACATGTTATTGGAACTGACAAAAATAAAGCCATATGCCATTATTTGATGGTTCTTGTTTGAAAAATGATATTAGCATTCAGCCTTAAAAATAACAATTGTCCATCATTAGACTATTAAAAATAGAAGTACAGCGTTTTCTAAGTTGAGTATTTATAGAGAAGGTTAAGTAGATTAAAATAATCTGTGAGTCTTTGAAAACCTTATTAGCAATGCTAATTTCCAATATGGTCAGATCTTCAACCTTGCTCTTTCAACTGAGTGTGGCCTTCAGACAGCTTCAAATAAAAATTTTAATTTTTCTGAACTGTAAAGCTCATCTCTCCTTTGGTAGACATACTTCCTGGTAAACGCAATAGTCCCTTTCCCTTATAGCTTCTATTCCTAAACATGTGGCTTCTCACAAGGGGTCCTTTTAGGCCTGTCTGCTTTTGAGTTGGACAGTGGGAGGCCGAGCTTTCTAAGCATTTGGCAAACACTGAGAGGAAAATTCCAATGCTATGAGAATCTCACCATTGCTGAGGGGAAGAGAAGTAATTGAAGAAAAGAAGACTACTCTGGCCATACTAATAAATGACCAAGGGTATTAGCTAAGGTTCTTCCATTTTGCAGCCAAAACAATTTCAACTCTTTCAAGCTATAGCAATGAGAGCACTTACATTCAATCCACTTATGGAACAGGCTTGAAATCTTTAATGTTATCTTCCTTGCTCTGACTTAGCACGGCTCCTAGCAGGGGTAAAAAGCAATTTATTTTGACATGGGTAGTTAGGATATATAGAGTCAGAGCAGAACTTTCTAGACCTCTTGTTTTATATTTATCTCATAGAAGAAAGAGTATTTTTCTCCAATTCTGTCTCTTTTCCTTTTCAAATACCTCATGAAATAAAATAATATCAGTATCACTTTGGCATTTATTAGGTCATTAGCTTTTCTCAGTAGAGTTCAAGACTGAAAGAAGCTGAACATAAAATAGTTTGTGGAAACAGGAGAAGCTAAAAATATAGTGGAACCAATTTGAGGAGCATTGGGATATTTGGGTGGAAACGTAGGCCCACCTGGGAGGAAAAGGAGACAAAATAGTAATTTAAATAGCAAATCAGAAATGTTTAAGACACATTCTCTGAAGACAATGAATCTAAGCTCTTCAAGCACAGGATAACATCTTATCTCCAAATCCCCAGCCTGGCGCAAAGTGCCTGGCACAGAGCAGCCAAGCAAAGATGATTTGCTGAATGAGGGATGGACAGAAGCATTTGGAGGTAGATTATATATGGTTAAGGGTACTCCCTTTGGGCAGACATTGTGCTGGACAGCTTCTGTTTGTCCTTCTAGATGCCCTTTACTACCTACTCTGTGTCCCAACAGGTTGACCTAAATAGACCACATAAATGAGCAAGTTTTCCCCAAGGCATTTCAATGGGGAGTGCAGCAAATGCAAAGTACTGCCAGGGGATCAGAGGGTTCAGGAGACAGAGGTCTTGGATATTTTTTCTCTTGGTTCCTCCTGAAGGGTCTGTAAATTGGTTATATCCCTCTAATAGGCCACAGGTGCTGTAAAGTTGCCTTCTCCATTCAGTTTCTCTGTTTCTATCTCTGTTTCTCTTTCTCTTCTTCAACTTGGCCCTTTGCAGCTGGGGTGGTAAAATATTTCTCAGTTACTGTCCCCAAGGTACTAGAAATGCACCACCCTTTTGTGCTTTACTTAAACCATGCCCACCACTTTTTAATCTGTTCCATTTTATATTTCCTCAGTTATTCAAGTTTGAGTGTGCCAGCTCTTTTCTACCTGAAACCTGACTATACAAACAGGTGGATTCGAGTTCCAGTTCTGTGACTTACTACTTATGTAGTCTTATCACCTGCTCTCACTGATAAAATTGAGTAATTGTAAAGTAATACATACAGATTGCTAAATACAGAGCAAACATCAAAATATTATAATAATGGTGATAATTGTAACTTATAGTGATACTCTTTGCTAGCTTCTGTTTGCTTTATAGAAATGATGCATTTCTCCTCTAAACCCATGACCTGTTCAGAAAGATTTAGCAGTTTTCCTCCACTCGAATATGAGAGACTATAGAAAAGACATTAAGGCATTTGGCTTAAAGCAAATAAATATCTGTTGAAATGGTTTTGAGTGTTTGCATTTCTGAATATTCCTAGTATACTGGTCAAGCCTATAGAGAATGTCTGTGGGAAGGTGCTTCTTTCTGACACTTGGTAGAGGGCAGTTTATGGATTCCCGGATGTCCATCCAGGAAATCCTGGACTTCAGGCAACAATTTTAGAATTATTATGTGCTGGTTCACTTCTACTTTCTTTTCTGTTCTAATTAAATGCAAACCAATGGAGGGCTGAAGCTCTCTGAATATCCCAGAAAGACTTTGACTCTGGAGAAAAGGGGATTCAAGTTTTAGAGTCTACTTGGGGGGCCATGCTCTCAACAGGGGAGAACAGTTCTCAAATCCAAGAGAACTCTGCTAATCTCCTACATGAAAGGACAATCATTCATTAGCCTAAAATTTCACTTTAACAAATTATTTAGGGGGTGTGTGCTATATGTCAGGCATGCGCTAAGTTCTGTGGATTCAGCAGAGAAAAAGACAAAGGCAACTTAGGATGTTTCTGATTCATTTGCATAAGGCAGGAACCTATCAGGACCTGGTATATAAATAATGCTCATATATATTTGTTGAATTGTTGAATGAATAATGACGAATTAATGACATATTTCTTAATTATAAAAGTAAACATGTGAACATATTGGCCTAGCCTCACAATTTTTAAAATGTAAAATATGACCATAAAATAAATATTTGAATAAAATTCTTATGAGTACTAGAATATAGATGGCACATTCAAATGACCAAATCAGATTTGGTCACAAAATAATTGCATAAACAATCTTTCATTTTCTAGCATTTAAACTGAACACCAGGAAGTCCATGGAAATGCTCCTTGGCACACAAAAGAGGTGGGAAGATGGTGCTGGGGACTCTGCTCCTCTCCACTCCACTGTTTGCTATTCGATATTCCGAGCTTCTATACATGATTGCACTTAAACAAAATGTTTTACGTCCTAAACGAAAAAATATGATCTAATGGAGGAATTTGGCAATTGCCATTTCTTGCAGTTGCTCTAATATTTATATTTATTCCTGGACATTAGCCTAAACTCCATTCATGCATTATCTCATTTGATTATTATTCAGCTGGGTGATATAGAATCTATTGTTATCTTCATTTTATAAATGAAGAAGCTAAGGTTTAGTGCAATTCAATAAGTTACCTAAAATTTGCACAGCTAAAAATAGAGCTAGGATTTGAACCCGGTTGTCTGACTCCAACATTCAGGCTGTAAATCTCCATGTTACCAGCCTTGCTAATGTGTGCAAGTTTAGCATAAACAGGGCAGGCAGCTGGATGTGGCCTCTCTGACTGATCTTATACTTACTGGAAAGCAAAAGTGATGATGTATTTCAATTACATAATTTTTGGTGATTACACCTGCTGTTCTGGTGTAGGAGGTTAAAAGTGTTTCAACCATAAACCTCTGGAGAGTAGAATCATTCTTCCTTCTATCTTGCATAGTACTCAATCTTGCTTTGCACACAGTAGGTATTAAATTAGTCTGTGCTAAATAGTTAGAGAAGAGAAAATGAATTAACTTTATTAAGCCTACATTCATAATTCTAATCGGAAATAGCAGACACAGCTCTCTGTTTTCCTCCCATTGTTTTTATAATAGATAGAACTCTATCAGCAAGCAGACAGCTTGTAAGTTTGGCTGTTTCTGAAACAAATTTCTTAAAGCTTGGTGTAGAACCAGAGATGAATAGTTGTTGCTATAATTAAGGATTAAGTCTTTATATCAGAAAGAATCCCTGAGATCCATTTTTACATGAATTTTGTTAGTATTATAATGAGAGTGAGAGAGAAAAAAAGGTAGATACCATTTTCAATAATCTTGACTAGTACTCTGAGAAATGAATAGTAAATTAGAAAAAGAGCTACATTATTTTTTCATTGATCACTTCCCCAGGAAGGGAGGTGTCATATCTAACTGTATATGTTTGTGCAAGCATTTTAGCCTTTCTAAACTTCAGTTTCTTCACCTGCAAAATGAGAATGATAATGCTGACTTATATTAATAACACACAGAAGCTGGATGGTAATTATAACAACACAAGCGACATTTATTCTCTTTCCCTGCTAATGTGTAAGGCAAGATAGATTTAAAAATCAAACACTTGCAAAATGGCTTTCTGGTTTGCCTTTCCTTCCCAATAAATTGAGTTAAAATCCCTCTGTTACACAAACGTGCCTCCAAAACCCAGACCAAATTATGGCTCTTGATAAAACAAGGCATAGGAAAAGAAGAGGAGGAAAGTCTGTTTCCTCCCATGTAGTTTACAAACTACAGAATTTTTATAACATTTGACTTTTTATGGAGCTACAAGGACTCTAGTCATAGTCTATTTTGTTACAATTCCATCTGAAAGCATTCTCCCCACTCTGCTCCCACGTCCCTACCTCAGCTCCAGTCATAGGGATGTGTATGATCTCCACACTGTGCCCCAAGAGAATGGAGCTGGTCAAAGGAAACTGGGGCATTATTTTTACTTGAGGGCTTATGAAATCTTTGAGAAACTTTCTCTTTTGCCTGAATATGTCTTATGCCAGAGGTGTCTCTTGATTCCTATGATAAGGGATTTGGTCATCTGGCTTAAAGTGAATAAATCTTTGTTGGCCAGTGAACTCCATTTAGCCAATCTATTTGGCTAATAATGTCTACAATTTTACTAAACAAAAAATACCCTCCTATCTGAAGGATGCTTCCTGCATTGTTTATTTACATTTTCTCCAAATCCTTGGATTCAGGGCTACAAGGATAGGTCCTGTAGCCTTGGTTTTCACAGGACAGCTGTAATACCAACAAGAGAAAGCTCCTGAGAAAATACTTCAAGAAGTGAAATTTACAATATTAAAAGAGTTCCCATTAGTCTGTGTGCTCAGGGTCACCCTCCATAAACATAAGATACAACTATTCTTCCTCCCATAGTTGGTTATTTATTACTTCAGGCCTACTTAGAGCAGTTCAAAATGTCATGTGCACTCACACAGAGAGAAACCAGTTTTCTTGTTCAGCTGTGTGTCTATTTTTAAATAGAATCCTTTACCAAGTGCCTTCCTTAAAATGTTAGTTCCTTCTTAAACCATCCCCAAGTTGTTAAATGATACAAATTAAGAGAGTAAATCTGAAGAACAGGACATTCTGATATTTCCAGAATGTCAGTATCTCAATGCCAAGAGCACCCTTTTCTTCTCATCTCTGTGAAAGTGTGGAGACAGAAACTCCCAGTAAAAGGCTATAACACGACTTGTTCTGACATTAGTTGTAGTATAAGGAGAGTGTGACTTAGACTCTGCTTAGAAAAAAAAAAGTCCACCCTTTCTGTTATGATACCACAATCAATGCTCTGTGGATCAAAGTCACTTAGCAGTATAGTTCTCAAACCTGGCCGCAAATCTTGGGGATTAAAGCCACTTAGCAACATATTTATTAAACCCAGCTGCATATCTGAATCAACCCAGACTACCTGACTCATAAGCCAGGAGGGTCCCCAACTCCTTCTTCTCACTGTGGATTGACAGACACAGGTGTTAGGGAACCTTGGCAGAGCGCATGAGGCCAGAGCTTGGATTAAGTTACAGTCAACAGGGCCACCACAGCTTGTCACAAAAGGTGAGTTCCATAGTCAACAAAGGCTCTGAGTGAGAAGAGGAGTCTCATCTAAAGGGAGAAAGGTCGCCTTGTGGAATCTATGCCATGGAGGTAGAAGATGATTAATGAGGCCACATGCCCACCTCTCCTTCTCACACCTCTATCGTGTCTTGGATCTTTCTCTTCTAGAAAGCATGCTCTCACAAAAACAGGAGGAGGAATCAATGTAAATATAATAACAGCAATGACCATGACTGACATTTATGTGCCAGGCCCCTGTCTAAACACTTTACATGAATTAACTCATTTCTTCCTCCTTAAAATACAACTAACTAAAAGAATCAAAGTCCAAAGACCACTGGAAATGCTCCTTGAACCATCTTCTAGAATCAGCTTGGATTCTGCCCTCTTGCCTCAAACCAGCTCCAACTCTTTCCACTTCAGCTCATCAACTCCACTGACCTCTGTACCACCAGTAGCTTAAGCAATGTTATCCTTCGTTGCCCTCTCCAGCATGGTTCTTCCTAAAATAAGAATATAAGTTTCAGTAGTTTATTTGGAAGGTGATTCCAGGAAAGGAAGTGGGGGACTGAGACAGGGAAGCAAAGGAAACTAACAAAGGATGCATTAATGAGCAAGTTACTGTGAGGTGGAGAAGGCTGGCACATTTATCCTCCAACTCCCATCCCTTACTGGCTCCTGAAAGCATTAAATCTCCTGCATTTCCTGCCTATACTGCTTGACAGCCTTGGGTCTTCAGGCTGAGACCAGTCCTAGCAGAAAGATGCTGAAGGCCTATGCTAGAACACTGAGTACTGGAGGGATATGGCACATCCTTGACAGTGAATGTTGCAATTTCCACAGGTATCTTTGAAAGACCTAAGTCACAAGCAGGAAAAAAAAAAAAAAAAGGAAAAAGGAAACCATGACTTTCCAATGAGGGCTCCAAGGAAAGATTACATTAAGTCTGGTTCTACTTCCATGTGATTTTTTCTTTGTTTTTGTTTTGTTTTTAATGGGCTTGATGATTTATGTAACAGATCAGGCTTCTCTCTTTAGCCATTTGCTTTAGTGCCTTTGCCCCTTCGTGTGTGTCACTTCCTCCAGTAGAATACCTTCACTTTTCTTTTTGGATAAGCATGATCCTATTAGCTCTTCAAAGACCAAATAAATTCTCACTGTCATCCATTTTAGTTTTTTCTCGTATTAGCCTTTATTTCCTTCTCTCTGAGTCATAGTTAGCTAACTTCATGTTTGTTTCCTCCTTTTAACCCAATCATTTACAAGTGATAGTTGCTCAATAAATCGGTGGATAAACTACTTCTAAATATAGTAGTCTTCTCTTATCAGCAGTTTCACTTTCTGCAGTTACCTATGGTCCAAAAATATTAAATAAAAGATTCCAGATAACAATTTTTATTTAAGTTGTGCACTGTTCTGAGTAGTGTGATGAAAGCTCATGCCATTCTTTCCATCCTGCATGGAAAATGAATCATTCTCTCGTCCAGCACATCCACACTGCTTAGGTTCCCCACCCATTAGTCACTTAATAGCTCTATCGGTTATCGGATCAAATTGTTACTTGTGTCCAGTAACCTTTATTTTACTTAATAATGGTCCCGAAGCACAAGAGTAGAGATGCTGACAATTTGGACATGCCAAAGAGAAACTGTAAAGTGCTTCTTTTCAGAGAATATAACACAGTAAGATATTTTGAGAGAGGCCACACTCACATAACTTTTAGTACAGTATATTGTTATAATTATTCTATTTTACTATTAGTTATTTTTGTTAATCTCTTACTATGTCTAATTTATAAATTAAACTTTATCATAGGTGTGTATGTATAGGAAAAAATGGTATATATAGGGTTAGGTACTATCTGTGGTTTCAGGCATCTACTAGGGGTCTTGAAAGTATCCCCTGTCGATAAGTGGGGACTAACATAAAGAAATATCAAGATTCTGTCAAATGATTTAATTTAAAATCCTGGGCATACAGCTGTGGAAGGGAGATCTTGTTACTTCTTTTCAAAATTCTGTTAGTTCACTCACTATAATTGATTTCTAGTGTTTTTCTTTCCTTCATAAGTGCTACATCACTGTGACTATGAAGGCTCAAATATGTTTTATTAGTGAAGTGGTACAGGTGAGTTGATAAATCTATCAGGAATTAGCATTATTTAAGAAAGAGAAAGAAATAGATAATTTTTTTTTTTGTGCTAAGCAGAGACAACAGCTTTACAAATTATCCATTTTGGGAAGCAAATCTCCACATTTTCTTTGTTGAAAAGCCTCTTTTCCTGTTGGGGATTTGTTATTTGGTTTTTGAACTCCTAATCATTCTGCAAAACCCCTCTGTAAAGAAGGAAAGAAAAAGGAAGGAAGGAAGGAAGGAAGGAAGGAAGGAAGGAAGGAAGGAAGGAAGGAAGGAAGGAAGGAAGGAAGGAAGGAAGGAAGGAAGGAAAAAAGAAAGATTAGGCACTGTATAAGGCACTCCACTTCTGTTCTTTTATTTTATTCCCCCAGCAATACTGCAAGGCAGGGATTAGCCCCATTTTCTAGAAAAGAAATATGAGGCTAAACAAAAACCTAGCTAATATACAATGAAATCAAGATTTGAATCCAAGTCTCTCAGATAGCGGAGTGCACATACTTTCTGCTAGTCCTGACATATAATTCTTTATATAATAAACTTTTTTAAGTTACATATGTTCTCACTCAGGGTCCTAATAAATCCTCACAATAAACCCGTTAGTTGAATATTATTGACCACATTTTACAGGGACAGAGAGATCTAGGGGGCTCTTTTTCTGCCTCTATTTTTGGTTCTTCCATAATGCCTGACATGTCTCGGTTATAGTATTTGTCTTAATGTTTCAAAATTATGTGCTTATATTTCTATCTTTTAAACAAGATATAATTTCCACGAAGACAGGGTTGCTGTCATTGTGTGTGTGTGTGCATATGTGTGTGTGCACGTGTGTGCACAGGCATGCAGAGGTGGGCACACGCACCCTCAGTGTACAAGAGAATAAGTGAAGGTGTGAAATGAACAAACGAATTCACCCTGCACCCTGAAATATAATGTAAAAATAAGTCAGTGCTTTGAAAGGTCCATAATTTATATGACATGACAAGCTAACATTTGACAAAATAGGGTTATGGAATGCTTAACGTCCTGAGCACAGTTAGGCCATCTAGAATGTATTTATTCATTCAGGTCATTCATATCTTTACCTCCTTGACACCTGGTAATGTGCTAGGGCTTTGAATTCCAATCTGGCTCTTATCTGTCTCTGGATAAAGGCAAGAATCAGGAGATAATAAAAGAATGTGCCACCAAGCTTCCATACACTAAACGTTATACACCTTACCTTGGCCCTTCCTCAGAACATAATTAATTTTCCTTTACAAATAATTTTAACACAGTTGGTTTCTTTAAGATGACAATATACTAGAAGAGATCAAGTAAAATGGAACAAACTGTCAGAGGCAGGCATACTTAGAGACATGGGAGAAGAGAGAGCACAGAAACAATAAAAAGGGCATAAATGAAAACTTGAAATTGTACCATTCTCAGAAAATTTTATGTAAGGGCAAAGAATGCTGCTTTGTTCCCTGGGTTCTGAAGAGGTCACTGTATTATGGCAAAGAACAATATTGTCAAAAATTATTAGAATTTTTTCTAACCATTCTATTTTAAAGCACAAGGGGGAAAAATCGTATACTTTTAAAGAATAACATCTATTCAAAATTGTTACAATCCTTAAAAAAAAACAACAAAAATTTGGTTCTCAGATGGGCAAAACTTCTACCATAAGAAATCATGAATATTAAGAAAGAATTGTTTTCTAGGCATTCCAGAGATTGCTAAAGTGTTTCAGCCCCGAGATGGTGCCAGTCCTGGTAATATGCAGTGTGTAGAGTGCTAAGAATATTTGGGTATCTCGCAGCTAGATCCTGCTTGAGATCTAAGGCTATTGGATATATTTTAGAGAACTACTTAGCTTCAACAATTTGAGGCTCTTTCCTTTTTACCTGCATGCACTATAGAACAGAAATAAATGTTATTTTGTGATATGCAAATTATCGATACAATTCTCAGTATAGTGTGTAAATGGACTTATAGATCTTATTCTCACTATAGCTTCCCTTATTGTTTTTTGCTTTCAATCAGTGTTTATTGTACCAACAATGTTATAGTTACCTACACAAAATAATAAAGATAAGAAGGAAAAAGAAAAAAAATACACACAGCCCTAATACTGCTAGCTTTGCCAACATATCAGTTCTTTGAATTTTTTACATGTCTTCCAATTCTTGTCCATATATATGGTACATTAATTACAGAAAAAATGACCCTCATTCTTTTTCTTGTATCCACCCTCATTCAATGTGACTTTGCAGCTCTTCTTAAGCAAGAAACAGTCTATTTCTGCACTCCTTGTACCTAGGCTTACCTTATATCTTGCTTTGGTCAATAGAATGTTGCAGAAATGAACTTGTGCCTGTTCTGAGTCTAGGTCTCAAATTGCCTGGCAGTTCTCATTCTTTTTCTTGGAAACTCTTCTACAAAAGTGTGTGAAGAAGCCTGAACTAGTCTGCTGAATGACAATGAAAAGATAAATAGCATAATCACTTCCATTGCCCAGAACAGGCAAAAGACCACCAAACATGTCAATGAGGTCATCTAGACTAATCAGTATCTGGCTAACTTAACAGCTGACTACAGATATAAGAGAGAGCCCGGCCGATTATCAACAAGACTGTTTATCCACAGAGCAAAGAAAAATAATAAATGCCTATTGTTTTAAGCACTGAGTTTTATGTGGTTTGTTAGCAGCAAGAGCTGACACAATATGCATGCATATAGCTGGCCTGGTCATCGCGTTATAAATCATGCTGTTTAATAGCTACTTAATATGTCACACTGTGGATATACAATAACTTATTTAAATTTTCCCTCTATTATTGAATATTTAAATTGTTTACAGTTACTTAGAAGCAATGATGCAATATAACAAGCACAAGTTATTGGTGTTCTAATTTGCCATAAAGACTCACAGAAGTAGGGGAAACACTTTACTTACTATACTGGTTTATTATAAAGGATATTACAGAGGATGCAGATGAACAACCAGATGAAGAGTTACATAGGGTGAGGTCTGGAAGAGTCCAGAGCACAGGAGCTTCTGTCCAAGTGGAATTAGGGTGTGCCACTCTCTCAGCATGTGGATGCATTCAAAAACCTAGAAGCTACCTGAATGGGGACGGGGGTGGAGGGGTGGGGTGGGGGTTATGAAGATTTCATCGCATTTAGGGGATTTTATGAAGATTTCATCACACAGGTATGATAGATCATTAAATCAATCTCCAGCCCCTTTCTACTGTCTGAAGGTTGGGGGCTGAAAATGTCAAGATTCTAATCAAGGATTGGTCAACTAGCTCCTATCCCGAAGCCAAGAGTTGCCTCATAAAAACAAAAGACATTCTTATCACCCAAGAAATTCCAAGGGATTTAGTAGCTCTGTGTAAAATGTTCTTATCACACCCAACATTCAGGAATTTACAAGGTTTTAGGATTTCTATGTAAGAAACTGGGGATAAAAAAAGAAATATGTATTTCTTGTAATTTTACAGTATTGCAGGCTAAATATCAATAAGCAGACAGACAACAATGGATCTGAAGAAACCGGTGCTTACAGAGAATTGTGGATTTATTCAGCTTCTGTTTCAGGAGGTGAGAAGCACTAAAAGAATCAGTATCTTACAAGAGTAGAATTGGCCTGGATCTTGGAAATCAGAAATTATCAGTCTGGTGGTTCCCAAGCACCAGTGCATGGCAAGAATTAAGTGGGTATACAAGAATGAGCTAATGAATTTGTTTGATATACAGATTCTCAAGCCACAGAGCCCGGGATTCTGATTCAGTGGATCTGAAATTGGGCTCAAGAATCTGTACATTTTAGGATTTCCCCTAGGAGATTCTGATGTACTGTCAGTTGGGGAAACCGCTGTCTTATTATTCATGCCTCCTCTGTTTTCAGGTGTGAACTCAAGACCAAGATTAAATAAAAAGCTCAAAGCTCCTTGGGAGTCAATCGATGGCTGAGCTAGAACTAGAACCCAGTTCTTGGGATTTCTGAGCCATAGCTCCATATGGCTTCCAAATGCGAGAGTTGTGCTGAGTGCATCGAAGGACAGAAATCTGCTAGGACAGGACCCTTGTTCTAAGTATTTACTTATCTTCCCAAGGCCAGACTATACCTCATCCTAATCAATACACACTTTATTCAAGGGGTAAATGATTAATGTGAATATCTCTTTTATTCTTTGCTGAGAACAAGTCCTTTGAACAGTAACCAAAGTAACTCACTTTCAGATAACTAGAGATATGTACCAAGAAATTGTGTATCATATATATCAATATAAAGCTCCATGTTAGCTTCAAAAAAAAAAAAGTAAATAAAATCAAGCTAACAGATTCTTTTGAATTGTATTGTTTCCTTAGGGCTTTGTAACACAGTTTTTTTAAATGAAGAACTTACCACTCTATATAACTTATCCTTTCAAACAAATAGCATGAGACTCTTTTTGTCTTCCAAATTAAAGTTGGGAGGAAACTTTTCTGTCATATGATTTCTTCAAGAAATGCAGCCATCAAGATAGATATACACAACAGACATTTATTTTGCTAAACCCGGAAGGCTTGTTAGGGTGTTAGAGTTATCTAAAAATTATTTTAAATGAATTTATAAATTGAATTCAAGCTCAATGCAACTTAATTATTTTATGGAAACAAAAGAAAAATTTCATCCCAAGTCATTTGCCTGTAAAGTTTTAAGCTATACATGGCTTAGCAATGAAAGCAATTCCTGATATAATGATTAAAAGATTGACACTTGAGAAGACAAGGATTTGAATGGCACGTGATGTTAGGCAATGACAGCTTCTCTAAGTCTTAACACTTTCATCTGAATAATGGGGATAATTATAGCACAATTTTATTGAACACTGAACATTTATTATATACCAAGATATTTGAAGGACTCTGTTTCCATTATTTCATGTAGTGTTTATTAGTACTCCATGATGTCGGTGTTATTATCCCCATTTTATAGATGTGGATACTGAGGCTAAGAGAGGTTAAATGAATTGCCTAGGCCACTCAGGTTGTAAAGGATAAAGTCTGAATTTAAACCAAGGCAGGCTGATCCCAGAGCCTAACTTCGTAGCAATTAGGCTAAAGCAGATACGTCTTTATGTGGTTACTATAAGGATTAAATGAAATATTCTCTGCCAAGGGCTTGGAAATAGTTGTGGCTCCAATACCATTATTGGTAGAAGAGCATTTTAAGTCACATACTTATGTGGGGAGTCCTCTGCTGGGTCTGTAAGCTACTTTCATACCATCATTTGCCTTTAATGATTTCTACTGCATATGCACCTAATAATGAGTTAATTTATACCTGCCTTATCTCTGTTCTCTTTTATTTTTTATTTTTGTTCTCTTTTAAATAATGTTTATTATGGTCTGGAAAATACAGAAAAGTATAAAGAGCAAAGTTTACTGAATATTACTATTCAGAGGACCACTCTTTCAGTGAAGAATATATTCTTCCAGTCTTTTCTGAGTATTTGCTTATTTCCCCCCACCCAAAAATATAAATTACCCTATAAATAATCATGTTCCCCATCCCATTTACTATATTCTGTGAAAGCAAGATTTTTTTTTTTTTTATGACAGTACAACATTCCATTTTGTAAACTGTGGATAAATCATAGGCATTTTATGGATAAACTGTAGGCAGAATGCCCTTTCCCCTTCCTCCTCCCTAAGATGATGAATCTAATGTGACTGGGATCAGGCACATTACTAGTGAGAAGGATTACTGTGCTAAAGATTTACACCCAGGGGCTTTACTTTCTCTTTGGCCCCCTCCCTTAATTTGGTTAAAGGAGGAAGATGGCCATGATTATACACACTTCTCCCTTTGTGTTCTTTCTTTTAATTGGACAGAGAGTGGTGTAATGAGACTTGCGTTTGAACTTATGAAGAGTGGGAGATAAAATTCTCCTACCTAAGCATAGCATCCAGTATAACTTACTAATATGCCCTCCCTCTCCAAAGTGCCCTATACTGTCAAAGGGACTGTTACCAACATGGGTGTTTTTAAATATTTGTTAAAAGAGTTATTACAAACCTGTCCTGAGGCACTGACATATTAAAATTAGACAACTCAGGCTTGCTTTTAAAGAAATAAATGAATAAGTAAAGAAATAAATAAATAAGTACTATGATTTTCTTATCTTATACAAAGACATCATAGGTAATAATTATATAATAATTATAAAACTGGAGAAATAAGTAATAGTTATTGAGCCATTACCATGTGCTAAACGCTTTACATAATTGTCTCATTTAAAGCCTTGAAGATTCTATAAAGTAGGATTGTTCATCTTTTGCAAGAGAGGGAAAGAAACCTGGAAGTAGTCATGTGACTGATCGAAGGCAACAAGGCCAGTGGGCGGTAGAGCCAGGATTTCAAAGCAGCACTTCTCTGCTTCTCTGTACCCGTCACTCCCGAAGCTGTTCCTTTGGTGCTATGGGTATAGGTGATACTTTATTTTAGAATAGTTTTAGATTTACAGAAAAGTTGCAAGAATATTATGAAGAATTCTATATACCATGCACTTAGTTTTCCCTATTGTTGACATCACCAGGATACATTTGTCAAAATTAAAGATCAGAGAAAGAAGCCACATAGATTTAAAAAGCGAACGAACTCTCCTGTTGGTCTTTGTGTGTGTGTGTGCGTGTCTACAGCACCTAGTCTTCCTAGGTGGTCTCCCATCCAAATACTAACCAGGCCTGACTCTGCTTAGCTTCTGAGATAAGACATGTTCAGGGTAGCATGGCTGTAGATCATGGACCATGGCTCCTCTGGGGCGGGAACCCAGGACCTTCTGCGTGCAAAGCAGTCATGCTAACAGCTACACCATGGAACCACATCCTCCCCTGTTGGTCTTGAAGAGCCAAACTGACATGTTGTGGAGAGGGGCATGGAGCAGAGGATGACAGGTGCCTATAGAGTTTAGGGTCTTAATCCTACAGTACAAGGAACTGAATTCTGACAAAAACCAGAGTGTGGAAGAGGACCCAGCGCGTTAGAAGTGTTTGCAACCCTGATTTCAACCTGAGCAGATAATCCAGCTAACCCTACCCCATGAACACTGTGAGATAATGAATATGTATTGCTTTTGGTCTCTAAGTTTGTTGTACTTTATCATGCAACAACAGAAAATGAATGTACCACACAACAATCAATCTACTTTCACCATAGGTTAGTTTGTATTTTCTAGGTTTTTAAAATAAATGTCATTATACAAAATATTTTTTATATTTTTGGTTGGATTTGTCCACTCAGCATAATGATTGTTGAGATTCATCCATGTTATTGTGCATTAGTACTTAGTTTCTTTCTATTCAGTGTATGTACATACCACAGTTGTCTACCCATTGACCTTTTGTTGGACATTTAGGTGGTTTCCAGGTTTCTGGCAATTACAAATAAAATCACAAGTGTTTTTGTGGACATATGTTTTTATTTCTCTTATTTCAATTTGAATTTTCCTGATTACTAGTAAGATTATCTTTTTATCTTTTATTGCCTACTTGAGTATCCTCTCCGTGAATTGCCTCTTAGTGTCTTCTTCCCATTTTTCTGTTGGTTATTTGTATTTTTTTTCCTCTCACTGATTTGTAGGAGTTCTTTATATAGTTTGAATAAAAGTTCTTTGTCTATTTTTTTAATTTGCTTAAGATGTCTTTTGTCATATGAAAATTTAAATTTTAACAAAGTTTGAGTAATTTATCTTATTAAAAAATAGTATTTGCTTTTAGTACTTGTTTTAAAAAACTGCACCCAGACCTAAGGTTATAAACATATTTTCCTGTTATTTTTAATCACATTTTTAGAGTTTTGTTTTTCACATTTAAGTCTTAAATCCTGTTGGAGTTTTTTCCCCCCATGGAGGGAAGTAGGAATACAATTATTTTTTTCTATAAACAAAGTCAATTTTCTTAACTCTACATATCAAATAATTCATCCTTACTCCACTGCTTTTCAGTGTCAGATCTAGCAATTCCCATATATGCATGGGTCTCTTTTTCAGCTTTCTAATTTGATGCACTGGTATATTTTATTATTACTGAACTAATACCATGTTGTTTTAATTATAATGTCTTTGCATAAGCCTCATATGTCTTTTGGCATTTCTTTCTCTTTTGTCTTCTCTTTCAGAATTATCTTAGCCTTCCCTGGCTTTTATTCCTTTAGAAAAAGTTAAGAGTAAATTTACCTGAAAAATTTTAATGCATTTTTAAATTAGAATTGCATTGAATTTATAAACTAATTGGGAAAAATTTACATCTTTATAATACTGAGTTTTCTCATCCATAAGTATATCATATCTAACCCATTTTTCTTGTCTTCTTTTAGATATCTTATAACATTTCATAATTATTTTCCCATAAAGGTCTTGCACTCCTTTGTTAAATTTATTCCTAGGTAGATATGGTCTTAAATTTTTATGCAGACTCTCATAGCTATTTCCCTAGGAAAGGTATAATGTGAAGAAATTGGAATCTCATCAAGCAGACTACTTTCCACAAAGAAAAAGAATCTATTCCTAGTACGATTTATGAGCTGATGTCTACAACTGATATTTTATCTATTCTGTGATTAGAAAGTAGATGTCATCATGATTCCTTACATGAAAGTCTCACATGCCTTTTCTGGAAAATCACCTTCTATAGTCTGTAATCAAGGTATGGATATTTCATAACCTCTTTGACCAACTTAGTGGCTCCAGATCACATTGCAATCAGGAAATGTGGGAGACCAAGGCTGCTAGAGCTTTCAATTTTTCAAGATAAGCTGAAAATCCAAATTTTTATATGAAATTTTCTGATTTTTAAATATTAGCAAATAATTTATTTAAAAAACTAATATTTTATGAGCTGAACTAAAAAAACCTGAGATCTTATATGACATAAGGGCTGCCAGTTTTCAATCTTTGGGGTAGTTCTATCACCAAAAGACTGTCAGTTCAGCTTCTCTCTCTCAGAACACATTCCCCCAGCCCCTGAGTGTGGGCAAGGCAGTAACAATGTGCCAGGGATGTACTTTCCAGCTCTAAGTATCCACTATTACAGAATGTGAGCTATAAGAGACATCAGAGTTAGTTTAATTCTACTTCATTTTTGATGATTGTGGCAATTTTGAGGCTGATTCAGGGAAGCAGCTAACCCAGGTTCACACAATGACCAAGAGACAAGACAAGGCTCAAAATTCAGGTGCACTGGATCCACATCCAGTAGCTTTACCGTTGCTTATATTGCCTGATTGTTTTATAGAGCCTTCGAGGGACAGGCTGTGATCCTTCTCACAAGACATCAAATAAATGAGAATTTGTTTGACAGGTGAGATACTATTGAAGTACTGTTCTTTTTTAGGATGCATGTGAAGGAACTTTAGACCAAATGGAAAGAACGTATACAGGTATATAAGTGTTGCCCTCCAAGAGGAAATTGAAAATACATACAAACTATGAAGGCTTTATTAAACTGTCTAAAGTCATGTACTGCATAAGAACTTTCCCATCAACAACAGAACACATACACTATGCTGGTCCCCTAAGATAATGGAGATGAAAAATCCCTAACCTAGTAACATAGCCATTGTAACAACACAGTGCAACTCATTTTCTACATGTTTCTGGTAATTCTGGTGTAAACAAACCTACTGTGTTGCCATATATGTACAACACACAATTCTAGATAGTAATAAATGACAATTATTTATGACTATTATATGCATGTAAAGTTTGCTGTAAAGCAGTATGCCGTGTTTCACTGGCAGGAGGAACCTCATCTAGTATTTATTGTGTCTCTTGATTGCATCATTCTCTCTTGTGCTTGATTAAACCCATGTTGTTTTGTAGAGTACTAGCCTGTACTAGCCTGTAGCTGAGGAGTAATAGTTTATACCATAGAGCCTAGGTGTGTAGTAGGGTATACCACCCAGGTCTGTGTAAGTGCACTCTATGATGTTCACACAATGACGAAATTACCTCACATCACAGTTCTCAGAATGTATTCCCATCATTAAGCATCACATGACTGTATTCCATTAATTCTTAGTAGCTTATGGGCCTAAAATCTGGGCAGTTTTGACTATACTTTCCAGATTATTGGGAAAATGATTGAGCATAGCGATAACATTTATACCTTAGGCATGTTTGATACATATCCTGTGTATATGTGGCCACACATAAACACACTCATATAAAATAGAATGAATACAATATAAGGCTAAACTTCTTATTGCCATGTGAACTGAAATGTAATGTTCAATGATTCAGTAGAAAAGAGGCTCACTAAATTTCAGTGCACATCCCAAATATCTGGCTTTAGATCACTTAACAAGATCAGCGGGTTGAATAAGTAAATGTGTCTGTGTCTTGCATGTAACCTTCTATTGCTCTTTGAGAGTTATCTGTGTGGCTTAGTAAATCAGACAAATTTAAAGGGCTTAAAACCCACAAAGCCTCATTTCACAACTGTCATCACGTGATTGATCAACAAACCTTCAGAGATGGAATTTTCCTTTAACAGAACTGCAAATTAACTGTGTTGCAATGAGTTGTAGCAAAAGGTCATTGATACTTTTAATTCTTTCATGGTGTTGCCTGGATTCTAAATTATTATTAAAGTTATTATTTGTTGATTAGAAGGACACTTGCAGATCACAGACTTAGTTATCCCTGTTTAGCACTTAACCAGTGATTGGAAAACTATGGCCTGTGGGTCAAATCATTTTATTGGAACACAGTCATGTCCATTTGTTTACATATTGCCTGTGGTTGCTTTTTGTGGTTGCTTTTGAATGTCTGGCCCACAAAGCCTAATATGCTTACTACCAACCCTTTACCACTTAGGGTCTGTCACATATTTTTTCTTTCTTTTTTTTTTTTTAAATAACTCTTTAAAAATGTAAAAAACATTCTAAATTCTCTGAATTTGGTTTTTAGGACATAGTTTGCTGATCTCTGGGCTAGATAATTAACAAACAATAAATTGAACTCTGATGCATGTTGTTTGCCTATTTCCATTGTGTAAAATACTCCCAGCAAGACCGATTTCAAGTTGCCAACATGCATCTTCAAACACAGTATTGGGGAGAGATGTGCTCTAGCATGCCATTTTATTGTATTTTCACCATACAGATACAGTACAACTGAAGGGTTTATTCTTTTAAAGTATAACTTATTAAATTATAAGTTTGTTTTAATTTTTAATAATGACCACGTTATATTTAGCAACCAGCTCACAAAATTCTTTGAAAATTTAACAATTGGCTCTCGTGAACCAGTACAAACCTCCTGCAGCACATCTCTGAATTTAAGGAATTTTAACTGCTTAGAGATAAAAGGAAAGTACTTTACTACCATACAGTAAGTTAGAAAGTGATAAATTTCAAAATATGCACATATATTTGAGGGTAAGACTTAAGCATGAGCATATTGTCTACTTAACTTCATTTGTACGTGCAAATGATATTGGTTGTAATTAGTACATATCTAAGCTGAAAAGTTGCAGTTTATATAGTCAGTTGGCAATCATATTCTCCACCCCCAAATATATTTTTCTTTTAACTTCAAGAAAAACAAATTAAGTAGCAGATGGATTAGATCTTGATTGTTTCAAAATATTTAGTGGATAAATTTTCCAGTCTTTTCATTAGTGCAAGTTGGTTTTGAAAGTTTTTGTGATCAACTTGAAAATACACAATATTTCTGAATTTTAACAATGAAGAAGCAAGGATAGGTTTTTTTGTAGCATTGCTGACATCTCACTATCATTGTTCCCATGATGGATTGGGCTTTTGGCTGACTTGCTATGCAAAGTATCTTTTTACATTTCTTCAACTCAATAGACTTGGAACCAAGGCTGAGGTGAAACATTCACAGCCTAATAAAACTCCAAAGAATAAGAAATTCATCAGATGGATCGCTATTGTGTGTGGGCTTTTAAAAAAAGATATTTAGCTTTTTATGTTTTTAAGAAAAAAGAAACAGAACTAATTACTGTCAACTGTATTTTTGCAGCTATCTAGCCAGCAGAAAGCTGTTATTAAACCAATATAAGCTTTCTTTGCTTTTCTTCCCACATACGAATCATTATGTTATTCACAATATTGGCTACGTAACAGAGGATGTCAATCAAGATACTCAAGTTATGGCTTGAAAAAGAAACAACCAAGAGTCTTTGTTTTTATTTCAGATATATATCTGAAATTTATAAATATATATGTATCTATGGTTTCTTATTTCCTCTTACTGTTTCTTATTCTTACTTCCACTGTTACTAAGAAAATAAATGGAGAAAGGCTCCCTATTTGATGATATACTAAAGCTCTTAGCTTTTAGAAGATGATTTTTTTTGTTAATGTTCAACTTCCCCATTATTCTTCCATAGCACTAGAACCTTTAGCATCTGTGAAATGCTTAAAACACAGTCGGTGGGGGATTTTTCTTCCCAGTCCCTCTTCCCCAAGCAGTAATCACCATTAAGAGCAACTGCCAGCAACTTATGTGTAATATTGGACAATAATTCATAGTGATTTTGATTGGGGTAAGCCGAAAGCATCCATAGCATTGCTATTTAAAGTTCTAGCTTAGCATAACTGTTCTTTGCTGAGGTGGTACCTGGGGCTTTATTTGTTTCAACGGTCTTGTTTTGATTTTTGCCCTCATCATTTGGGTTAATGAAGGAAAATGAAACGGCTTTAGTCAAACTAGCAAGACTTAATTTTTTATCTTGTTTTATTTGTGGACCAAATAAGCTATTACATAAGCCTTCAGGGACTACTTCTTAGAATTCTTTCTCAATTATTTACTCATTATTTAAATTACTACCAAATGAACCCAAACTTTTACCTCAATATTCTCATTGACAGCTACCCTCTGAGCCTTTGACAAATTGTGGCAGAAAGACAAAAGAACATTACAGCTCAAGTCACCTATAGTTAAGACATGGTGAGTCATGGAATATGATAGAAGGTAATGCATATCAATTAAGGAGAGATTAAAGACACACTGTACCCATTCCAAATTTGCTTTGTGATAGGAAAATGGCTATTTAATGAGGAAGGTTATTTTATGGCTTAAAACAAGTAAGCAAACCAGTGCTGCTTCGTGATCATTATCTAATTTAACCATGAAAAGGATAAAGTATAATAGCACACTGATTTGTAGCATTTTCCAGTTGCTATGCTTCAAATGAGATAAGATAATGACATGAACACTTGGAACCTTAAAGGCACTAATAAATGTAAAATCCACCTATTAAAAATATACACATAGCAAATCTGGATATTTGATATTGATCTCTCATTAAAGTCATCCACCATGACTCTGGCAAAGTTATTTATCTGTATAAAGCACAAATCTGATTCCATTATTCTGTTGCATGAAATGCTTCGGCAACTCCTGACAATCTTCAGGTTAAAGTCAAAGTGCTTATAGGATTGCTGATACCAACCTTCTGCCTAAATCTCTAGCCTCGTCTACTACTGCCCATTCTCCAATTACTTTGCTATAGCCATCTTTAATATTGATGATTCTTTATGAATAATGTTTCATTCCATGTTGTCCCTAAGCCTTTGCCATACTGTCCCCCTTTCCTAAAATGCAACTCCTCCCTGTATCTCAAATCTAAAATATATCCTCTAAAATATGTCTTTTTAAAGAATCTTACACACATTTCCATTACTTATCAACTTATTATGTTTGTGTATTTCTGATCTGCACTGTAAGCTCCTCCAGGGAAGTGTCCCCTTCTTGACTTTATACCCAAGTGCTTGGTGCAAGGTATATGCTTTAACTGCATTGAATAAATGGACGAATGTACTAAACTTGGGTTTTTCAGTTTGGCTTTAGTCAGATCCCAGCTTCAGAAGATTTTGTTTTTAAAATCAACAGAGAGACATCTCTAGCTTAAAAGTCTCCATGGAGCTTCAGACCCTCATATCCAACTGCCTGCTTATTATCTTCTCTTGAATGCTACAAAGACACCCCAATCTCAGCATGTACAAGACTGAAGACATTATTCCCACTCTTTTGCTGCCCAATTTGATGATGTTGTTCTAATGACCCTTGTAAAAATTGCCCAAGTCAGAAAAGTTGGAGTTACCACACATTCCATGTATAACTTGTGAAGTTCATTGATTTTCCTCCTCTCCATCTCTCTGATCACTCTACGCTTTATCTCTCTTGCCAATGCATCAGCCTGATCTAGCAAACCAACTTGGCCTAGATTATTGCATTAGCTTTCTAATCCACTTTCTTGTATTCATTCCACTCCCCTAAGCCATCCATTGTCCCCACTATAGTCAATGTGGTATTTCAGAATGCAAATCTAACAGTGGTACTGCCAGGCTTAAAATTCTTCAATGGCCTCCTATTGATTTTAAGGGGAAAAAAATCTTTAACAGAGCTCCCAGATTCCACATGAGCTTCCCTGACTCCCCACTACCATTGTAGCCTTATCTCACTCCATTCTAACCTTTTCTCTCCACTTCAATCTCATCAGCTTTATGGTTTTTTAAATGTGCCACGTTCATTCTTTTGCCAGGTTTTTGCACATGCTGTCCATGTTTTCTGGAATGCTCTTCTGCTCTCTCCCACCTTTTAATCCTCTTTCCTCTTCAGTTCCAAAAACACTTCCTCAAGGAAGGCCTCCCTAATCTCCCATACTTGGTCATGTCATAAAGTGTATTACATGTACTTGAATATAACTTTCTTATGTTATCAATTTGTAATTACATATTTGTTTATTACTGTCATCATTTGATTATGATTAGACTTCCCATTACATAAAACTACTGGGATTATGCCTAGCTTATCCACCATTATATCTCCCCACTGCCTCGCCATGGCCAGGGCCATAGTATGGCTCTATACATACTTGTTAATGACGGAAAGAACAGATCTAAGAGGACCAGGGCCTGAAGATGGATGCTGCTCACACAATTTATTCAAGGTGGACCTGAAGCTCACCTTCTTTTTCATCCTTACTACCTTTGATCTCAGATGTCCCAGACTTTAATTCTCCATCCACACACCTTTAGATTAGCCATTTTCTGTTCTCTTCTTCCAAGATCTGGCTTGAAACTTTTCTGACTCAGCTTCCATATGTGCATCAGTTGGGGTTCTTACTTGTAAGAAGCAGAAGCTGAGTGTAGGTGATTAAGCAGTTCATTAAAGGATAGTGAGTAGCTCACAGAATTATTGGGAGGTTTAGAGAACTGGGATTAGTGTCAAATTTCCAGGAATAATCCCCAAATCATGTTCCAAAACTAGCCTGATAAGAATGCTTCTCCCTTCCAGCACTGGTACTACTGAATAAGCTCCTTTAAAACATCAGCCTCGTTACAGATGCTACAGACATGCCAGGTACTCAACTGTGCCATCACTGTCTTACTTAAAGCCAGGGAACTCTGCTTTTCCCACTAGCTGAAAGGACTCTGCAGGTAAGTCTTTTCCCTCAGGTTGCTCATTTCTGAATTCAAGTCTAGAGGGGGTGAATCTGATCAATGTGGAATGGTTACATGCCCTTATTCTAGCTGCAAGAAGGGTGGGAATTTTTAAGCCCTCACATTGAGGAAGTAGAACCCATCAAGTAGAAAAACCATATAAACATGATAGGAATTTAAAAATGCTGGGCAGCCAGAAAACATGACCAAAATTGTGGCCTCTTATTCAACCTCTCTTTGGTGGTGAGCCTCAGCCAATCTGTATTGCCCATTATAACTAAACTGGAAATGCATAAGGAATTTTGCCTGCTACTCTGACTGAGATAGACCAGACTCAGAAATTGAAAGATTTTAAAACCAATTTAAACTATTATAGAAATCTTTATTTGAGATAGTAGAATGTAGCATTTCAGAGCACAAACTCTGAAATCCAAGCACAAACCTGACTCCATTATTTATTTAGGTACATGACTTTGGTGGACAAGTTACCAGAGGCCTTAAAGACAAGTATCATGACTTGCTTTTGGGACACCTAGCCCACATCTGTTACATAGCAGATATTCGGTAATTATTTGTTGAATAAATAAATGGATAAATAATCATGAGAATAAGCAACTTCTGTATTAATTGAGGTGATCAAGGGTAAGCTGTGCTAAAACCATGAACACCTGTCAGCTTAAAACAACAAAGTTTTATGTCTTGCATGTTGCTACCTGTTCACTAAGGGATGGATGGGGCTCTGCTCCATGTCATCCTTATTCCAGGATGCAAACAAATGGAGTTTTAACTATCTGGGACATCATTGAGACACAGGAGAAAAGAGTATAGTGAACTGTGCATTGGCTCTTAGAGCTTCCACCTGAAAGTGACATGTATCACTGCTACTCATATTTTATTTAAGAAAGCAAATTATATAGGCACACTTAACATCCAGGGGCAGCAATACTCAAAAGGGGAGTTGGAATTACATAATAAATAGTTGAAATGTTGGCCCCCACTTTCTGAATCTCAGTTTCCTCACCTGTCAAGTAAGGAAAACAACAACATCTACCTCTAAAAGTTACTGTAAAAACTAAATGAGACACACATAGTAAGTACCCAATAAATATCTTAGGAACAATATTTAAGCATTTGAAAATTCATATGATAAGAAGAACAAGTGTGATTTCAGGAGAACATCACCACCATGGTCCTCACTTCACATCATCATAGGAGCAAGAGAGAGAAGCCAAGGATCAATGTCAGCAATAAGTCAAAGATAGGAGCCAACTTGCTGAAACTCGAAAGCAGGACTCACAATGAATGGATGTGATGTAGCAAGATATGATCTTGAAGCATCAACCTTTGTGCTTGTCTTTCTTGATTATGACCCTTCCTCCTGTCAGTCAGAAGCACCATGTTGCCTCAGGGAGAACTAGTGTGGTTATAGGAGAAATTTAAGAAAACAAAAAAATCGATGTTCAGTTTTTCTGCATTCCAAAATATGTTCTTGAAGCCCACATCAAACAATAACCTTGATGTCCATGGCTTTTGATGTATCAGAAGCTTTACTGAGAGAAGCAAGTGCTTTTGAGAATCAAAATGGAAGTCCCTGAGGAATAAAAGAGGAATATAGGATTTATGCTATGACCATATTGGATCAAGAAGAAAGAAAGCTGCAGGTTGACAAGTCTATAGGGAGATGTGAATCACCTTGCTCAGTGGGATAGATAAGAGAGAAAGAGAGCAAGAGGGCCCAAAATCTCAGTGGAAGTTTTGTTAGTTCAGAAAGGAGAGACCTCATGAAGAGGACTGGAGGGCAGAGTCAGTGTGAAGATTGTGAAAGATCTCTGTAAGCAGCCAGGGGCAGCAGAGGCAAAACTTGAGGACTTCCATTGTCATGTGAGTGAACACTATCTGTCACCGTATTGAGGAGCCATGTTAGTTTTTTAAAAGACACCCATGAATCAATCAATAGAAAGATGGCTTAAGTATGTCCAGTATCTTTGCCGATTCCCACCCAGGTGGACATTTCTCACTCCCTTCAAAAGTACCTGGGTATTCTAACCTGAAAGACAGGTTGTCGATATCAACATGGTGATGTTGAAGGGAGAATCCTAGCATCTGTACTTGGGATGGACTACGGAGACACCTACTCTGGATTACAGTCTAATTTCTGAGTACCCTTTCTACTCAATCCACTATTTATCCTGCTGCAAAACAAGACTGGATTGTACCTCTGGACCCATTTCTCAAAGGGATGACTTCTGCTTATGTATTCCTTTAGATTAGTAAAAGCTAACATTTATTGAGCACTTACATCAGGCTTTATGAAACACTTGAAGTGGAATATTATACAACAGTATAATCTCCATTTTATAGATGAGAAAATTGAAGTTAAGAAAGCTAAATGTCAAACATGTCACCAGGATGATTTGAACCCAGATAATCTGAGCTCAACATCCATAGGTTTAATCACTATACTATGCTGCCCCTTTATTACACACAAATAAGTTGCTCATAACACTTGCTATCTTTCACTCATTCAAGCGTTTTTTGAGAGTTTACTGTAATCACAGGGACAAAGAAGCCAATGAGACACAACATTGCTACTCTCGAAGTACTCCTGGTCTTTTCTGCAATGGGATATCACTGCCATAGTACTGAACTGTTGTGTGATTTTCCCAGGAAAAACCAAGATGCTACGTAAATAACTCTGTGTAAACTTTATCACCAGGTACATTTGTGGCTCTAGGTAACTAAATAAATCATTTAAACTGCCTGTGCTTTGTTACCTGTAAGATATTTTCAGTCCTCCAATTACATGGTGCTGTGACTAGGACAGATGGACTGTGAGTCCAAGTTACCATCTATTCCAAGAAAATCCAGAGGCGAGCTAACGTTCCTTGGAGTCTCAATTATTTGTCATGGACTGATCTGTGACAATCCAAAGGGCACCAAATTACTTCTACCAGCAGTAAAAATATTTAGACTGGAACTTATGTTTTGGTCCTGACTTCTAATTGTTATGGAGTTCAAAGTGGGGCACTGAAGTTAATAGAAAACATTCCCACTCTCAAGGAACTTGATACAATGTGAAGAGAATAGACTCCTGTTATTCTAATGAGGCCTGCTGGTAAGATTGCCCAGCTCCAAATTCTACACTCAATAAAGCTGTCCTTCTTTCCCACTTTTTGAATCCTCAATTCTTTGTGCCTGAATATCTACCTGTCTTGGGCATCTCTACTTTCCTCTTCTCTATGAGACGCAGCAGCATGCTCTGAAAAGACAAGAGCCAGGTTAGGCTCTGCCCTGCCTTAACAGAACAATCTTGGGCATAAAGCTAAACCTACCTCCATCTTAGTTTCTGAATTCATCAAATAGAACCATACCACCTGCCTCCTAGAATTGCTTGGAAGATTAAAAATAATATATCCCCTGCACACAGCACAACGAGGAACAAACATAAAGCACCTAGGAGAGTATCTGGTATAGAGAAAGTACTGGATACCTAGCCTGTGCTTATTCTGTTAATTATGCATTTTTTTTTTCATTTTTTTCGTTTTTTTCTCTTTCTTATCCCAAACCTATGTTTTCTCTACAGCAAAAGAAGCAACTTTCACTGAAAACACATGGATGTTGGTCCTGACAAGTGGATAGTGTATTGCTGGTAAAAGCTACACTCTTAACCCACATGCCTCAAGACTCAGATATTATACGAGTACAATTGTAGTTCTCCGCATTTATTTACAGCAAGAACGTAGGTTCAGGAGTCAGACTGCCAGTGCCCAAATTCCAGCTCTGCCACCTACAACTAGTGTGATCCTGGGCAAGAAATTCAACTTCTCTGATTCCCAGTTTCCTTTCCATAAGGCAGGAAAAATAATATGACTATCTCATTCATGGTGGTGTTGTGAAGATGAAATGAGAAGTGCTGATCAAGTGCCTATCATAAATGCCCAATAAGTGCTTTTTTGAATTGTTATCATTTTATTATTGTTTTTGAAACCTGCACATTGAAATATTCTCAAGTAACACAGAATTCAAGCTACAGCAAATAATGTTTTGTAGATTCTATTACTTAATCTTCTTTTCTATCTCCTAGTATAAGCCACTCCCATCTCTTACCATAATTCTTGCAGCAAGTAGACTCCTAACAGCTCTCCCTGCAGCTGGCTTTGGTCTCCAAACCACTCTCCATAGGGCAGCCTGAGGGATCCTTAGCAAAGGTTAATCTGATCAATTCACTCTCTTGCTCAACACCTAGTATCTGTTTCTAATTACTCTTAAGATAAAATTCTGTCTTTGGCATAGTCCAGTGGCCTTGAACTTATCTGGACTCAACACTAAATGTAGCCTCCTCCATTCTTTATGATCTGGCCATACAGAACTATTTTCACTTCCTTGACTGTACTGCACTCTTTTGCCTTCAGCATTCTGCATTTGCCATTTACTTGTGTCTTACCTCTGCATTTGCTACCACATTCCTCTCAGATTATATAACATTTCTTCTGAGGTTTCCTTAACTTATATTGCATGCTTTCCATGTGATCCACAGCTTCATGGATTTCTTCTCTTAGATGACACATCACATTGTTTACTATTTGCTCATTGAACTCTGGAGATCTCCTATAGAAAGTATGAACAGAGATTGGCCTATCTTGTTCATCATTGTTTGTTAGTCACATTTCTCAGCTAAGAGTGGGGAGGGACAGAGACCCTCTGGGCTGCAGTAGTTGAGGTAGGGAGCCACTAATATTGATGGAAATATATTCTTTTCCTTAGTAAAGTCACCAAATAATGATGTGGATTACTGCCCACTCACCTCATGATATGTGATATGTGGTAGGTGCTCAAGAAATATTTGTTGAATGAATGACTTAATATATGCTAACAAGTTCATCTACACTGCTGGCTTATAATTTGTTGTTACAAAGAGTTAGTGCAATGCATCTTCCTTTTGTAGATTTTTAGATTCTGGCTTGAGAGGGCAGATTATTCTTGCCTTAATCCCAAGACTTCTATGTAGTATGTTAAATACATGAAATAGATGCTCTATTTAAAAGAATCAAGTAACTTTTATTTTTATTTTAAAATAAATTAATTCAATAAAAATGTCTTATGAAGTGGATGATCATACAAGTTACTGTACCAGAGTCTCTATAATAGATAAAAACCACGTAATTAAAATATCATTAAGATGATAGGCTTATAAAAACTTTTATCTGACCCAATTTTAAGATATAAAACTGAAAGTAACAAATGAGCAAGATAGAGACTCGTGGACACCGACAACAGTTTAGTGGTTACTACAAGAAAGGGGAGGAGGGAGAGAGGTAGTCAGGGTAAAGGAGGTCAAATATATAGTGACAGAAGGAAATTTAACTTTGGGTAGTGAATACACAATGTAATATACATATGATGTATTATTGAATTATACACTTGAGACCTATATAGTTTTATTGACCATTATCAGCTCAATAAATTTAATTAAAAAAAGAAAAATCAGAAATATATTTACATCTTAAAACATTCCAATGAAACCTTGAGGCAAAGATTTCAGATAATTGGTTTTCTTTTAAACAAGGGATCTTATCTCAAAAACATTTTTTCTTGATTTTCTTCAATATATACTATATACTTTATGTGTGACTATTATCACTGCTATAGTTCTTTGTTAAGAAATCTATTTTACTATAATTCTATTCACTGTAATTTCCTTACTAACAGGCTGCTCTCTTTTTCTCTTAAAAACTATTAAACTGTCATTCACATCACATTCTAGATGTGGATCCAGCTATTCCCAATAGCTATTCAAAAAACATAATCACCATAATTACTGTTGACATCTAATTAACATCTAGCTTCCTTTCTATAGCATCTACAGCTGGACAAACCATCTATTCCAGGATAAAAACTAATGTTCTGTTGTCTTTTCTTCAAAAATAAAACAAACCCGGGTGCTAAACACCTGGACTCAGTCTTTTTATCCTCTGTGTAAATGGTGATTGGAGGTAGAACAGCTACTGTGAACACTTTTCTAAATATTATCAACTGATGAATTGGACCTGGTCACAAGAAATTAAATCCATCCTAAGGTCTGCTGATGTTAATCTGCAATGTAAGAGTTGTGGTCCATTAAGGACCACTCTCAGAGTTTGTTCATGCATGGTCTTCTTATGAGGTCTTCCTTGGTCTGGTTTGCTTTCTGATTTACTTCATCACTCACCCCACTCTCTTCTTTGTTCTCTCTGCATAATACATCCTGGACTACTTCTAGCTTCCCAACATCATGTTCTCTCTCACCTCTGCGACATTAACCATGCTACTCCTCTGTCTTTCTTCACTAGTGTGATTGTTATGGATGTGGGCTCTGAGATACTAGAACATTCAATTTCATATCTCAGCTCTCCATACTACATGCAGTATGACCTTGAGCAAGTTATCTTAGCCTCTGGATGTCTGCTTTCTCATTTGTTAAATTGTAATGGTGATGATGTTAAATGGGAATTCAACAAATGTACCCACTTCAAGGGGTTACTGTGAGAACTAAATGTGTTAACACACACATTGATATAGTATATATGTGTGTGTGTGTGTGTGTGTATGTATATGCACATATATGTCTATACATACTTACATATTTATATTTATATTTACTGTTTTGATATCTTCTTCTGGCCAGAGACTTCTAGGCTCATATATGAGGCCATTTTTTTCTAGAAAAGCTTTCTTCATGTTTTGAGATAGTTTAGGTCTCCACACTACATGCTCCCACAGCCCCCATGCTTCCACATTTGCATTACCATCACACTTGTAATAATTATGTCAAGTACACCATGATTTAGTCATTTGTGCAACAAATATTCCTTGAGCTGCCACTCAGTGCCAGGTGCAAGGGATACAGCAAGGAACGAAAAGGATAAGGTACTTGCTCCAGTTGAGCTCATAGTCTGGGGAGTGTGTGAAGATATAAAATAAGTATGGGATCAAATTAAAAAAACAAATTCAGAGATTGAATATTATGGAGAAAATACAAAAGTTTAATGGGATAAGAGTGATTGAGGGGATGCATT
The DNA here is from genome assembly GCA_028627145.1 of Eidolon dupreanum. NCBI lineage: Eukaryota > Metazoa > Chordata > Mammalia > Chiroptera > Pteropodidae > Eidolon > Eidolon dupreanum. Next base: position 56,491,163 of record CM053507.1, on the reverse strand, counting down.
ATTTTCACTTGAGTAGTTTCTGAAATAGCGACATTTGAACTGAGCCCTATTTGATCAAAAGAACTAGCCATCCAGGCAAAGGGAATGGCTAAAGCAAAGGCTTGAAGGTGGGAACCACCTAAGCCTTGTGGCACCACTTCTTCCCCTATCTTTCAGTGAATGTACAATCCACACTCCCACCTGCTTCTGCTGTCTTGGAGTTATCAGAATTGGAAAGCATCTCTTCAGCTGTGCCTGTAAATAGGATGGCCCTTTTTCTTGTTAAGGTTTTGTCATAAAGAGGGGTAATACAGATAAAACGATGAAAGTAGAGAATTTTTAAAATCCTTCAGGGTTCTTATCATTATGGGCACTGAATTATATAACACTGCCTTAATTTTTAGATGGGAACTGGAATTCATGTTGGATTTCTAATTTGTGACTTTCATCATCCAGAGCAGTGGTTCTCAATTGGGGGAGATTTTGTGCCACCTCTCCCACCCCACCCTGGGAAATCTGATGATGTCTGGAGACATTTTTTATTGTCATAGATTAGGCAGTAGTGCTATTGGTATCTAGAAAGTAGGATGCTGCTAAATATCCCATAATACATGGGACAGCTCCCTACAATAAAGAATTATCCAACCTCAAATGCTAATATTACGTGACCTAGAAAGTGTTCTTCTTCAAACCTCCCTGCTTCTGACTCCATCTTTAACTGGGACAGCAGGGGCCCCTTCCAAAGTAAGTAATAGTGCTCTTACTTTGTGAGCAGATAGGCTTGAAAAAATGAAATTAAGGATGAAAAACAGGAACCTTTGTTCAATGTAGCAATTTGTGTCTCTGAGGATCAGCAGACTGGAGAATACCTTGTTATCTAGGTGTCTCCCTTGCCAAGGACACTTCTTTTTTTCCTCTCCTGCTGTCCAGGAATTCCTCAGCTCTCAGAAACTGACTTTAGGAAGGGTTAATAGGGCTCACCCTGCACTGCGGCTTTGATCTATTGCTATCAGATATTTCAAGCACCATTTTGATTCCTACAAGGATACCCAAGGCCACATTCAAACTTTGCAAGAAAGTGCAGCCAACTAGTGATGTCCACCATGAATACAGGCACAGCACCAGGAATGTGCTATCCTTAATGATAGGACAGCTTTTATCCTGTCATTAAACTGGTACTCGGTTTGTCCTGTATTCTGTGCTCAATGTAGGACTCTCTAAAAAGTTCACAGTTAATGACAGTGAAACATGGTACAGACAAGTTGTGTAAGCCAGTGCACAGGTAACAATGCTTGATTGTGTTTTCTCCCTGCTCTATTTCTGTTCGTCCTGAGGCCAGCTTCCCTGCAACATGATGGGAGGTAGCAAGGTCTGACCATCCGTGGCCTGTGATTGGAATAGAATTTCCTGGCTTTACCTTAATACAGTTCTACTTGGCAATAAACATAACGAGCATCACTATCCTTTTTTTTTTACTTACTTCTCATTGACCATGACTATCATATGCTCTTCACTGAATGGCTCTCATCAAGCATTTATTTGATTTGTGGACAGTCTGTTGAGTGCACACCTGCAGGCCACTCATCAGCAAATCCAATTATCTCCTCAGGGACTTGCTTTACTGTTTCACTTGTATCTTTCTGCACAGATTTCCTCATAATACCTTTATGAGTACATGCATTCCATCTCTCTCCTCCTTTATCCACCTGCATTAAAGGTTTCAAAGCACTTCTAGGTTTTATAAACCTCTGCCTCTCAAACTGGAGCCCTTCTTAGGCAGCACAATAATTAAACCTTTTATATGTACTACATTTAGTTCCTGTACCCCCACCTTGCCTCTGTCATTGGTTGCTCTATTGTCTATTTTGCTTTCATTCTGGACAATCTCAGAAGGTCTTCCATCTCATGTATCAAGCCATTCTGTTTTTATACTAATTGGCTCTAGAACTTTTCCTTGGGTCATACCAAATGAGTCTAAGCCCCCTTTACATGACATTTCAAATGGATATTCCTTTCTTTTGTGTTTATTTTATTTTAATTTTTTTGACTACTCTGCTTTCACTTTCACATCCTATAGCATTTTATTTGGGGGAATGATTCAAATATGTTATTTGGGAATGGGGAATTACTTTATTTTACTTTGGGAAACTATCTTTCTCTCATTTTGCTCAATTCAATGATCATTTGATATAGTACCTGCCTGTGATGATTTTAAAAATATGTCCACCAATTCTTGGATACTCTTTCTTTTGAATGCTGGACCCCAATTCTCCTCCCCTTAAGTGTGGGCTAAACTAAGTGACTCTCTTTAAATGAATAGAAAGTTGCAACAATGATGGTTGTGACTTCCCAGGCTATCTCATAAAAGGCACTGTAGCTTCTTCCTTGATTTCTCTCTTGGAAAAATTCTTGCTGTGGGCAATGTCAGCTGCTATGTCATGAAGACACACAGGCAGCCTTTTGCTGAAGTCCATGTGGCAAGGAAATGAGGCATTTAGCCAACAGACATCCTGTGAGTAAGCCATCTTGGAAGTGAATCACCCAGCCCTGGCTGACATCTTGACTGTGACTTCATGCAAAGCCACAAGCCACATCGGCTTAGCTAAGTTGCTTCTGGATTTCTGACCTACAGAAATTGTGTGACATAATAAATACTATTATTTTAAGCATTTAAGTTTAGGTATAATTTGTTATGGAGCAATAGATAATTAATATACTGTATCTCACTAAGAAAACAAGCTATTGCTGTGTAAGAGCACCAAAATCTTATTGGCATATAAATATTAGCATTGTTTCCCTCACACATCTACCAGTCAGTTGGGATGGCTCTGATGATCTTGGCTGAGCTTACTCATTCTTCTACAGAAATGAGTTAGGGGTTGGCACAGTTATGTGGTTCTGTTTCATGTGACTTATCTGCATTGAACAACAGAGTTGCTGAGGCATTTTCTCTTCATAAAAATGGCAGAATCACAAAAGAACAAGAAAAAATATGAGAAACCTTTTGAGGCGTAGACTATGCATTAACACACTTTCACTTCAAATGGCCAAAGCAAGTTACATAGTTGAATACAAAATCAAGATGCAAAAAATATATTTTAGTGAGAGAAACTACAAAGTCACATGGCAAAGACTGTGGATGTCTAATTCTATTATTTGGAAGTTGGTAAAGAGTTGGCATGATAATCTAGTCTATCATAGTCAGATCCTTTTTTAATCCTCAATGCAGCAGTCAGTGTGACTTAAGCTGATTGAATCAGATGGTCTCCTCCAGGGTTCTGAATCTTGAGCTGAACAGTGCACGGTTAGAAATACTTTCTCCAACATTTTGCATGTCATTTTAGCTGTTGGTCCTGACGAAACTTTTTCTACCATGAAAGTAGTCATGTGTTCCTGCTTCCTAGCCCAAGAAGTGTCTTAATTTCTTCTTGTTTCCTAGCCTGGGTCTCCAGTCCCTTCAAACATTCCTCATGAGATGTGGTTTTAATTCCCTAATCATTTATCTGTTCTAATTTGATAGATTCCTCTAAAAGTATACACTAAAGTTTTCAGATCAAATACATGCCTATTTGGAACAGCAGAGAGGAAAGAGAACCCATCTCTTTGATGTAGAGACCAGGCTTTTGCTAATGGAGCCTAAGATTCCATTTGCTTTTACTACTAACTCAAAAATTTTTAAAGGCACTGCTTCTAAGATATTTCCACTGTACTCTACTAATACAGTAAATTTGTCATCTTTTGAATTGGAGAGTCCTTCTTGATTTGAGAGTTGACTTTACTTACAGAAGGCAAAGAAGAATAATCTTCCCCAAAGCAAAATGGTCAGTTAATCATTGTTTATTCCAGATTTTTCTGAGAAAACTTTCAACCTTCTTTTTTATTACACCCTCTTGGAACAGCAAAATGCTTCTCTCTCCTCTATCCATCTCCAAGGATAATTGGAGATTCTGTTTTCTATTATTTTATGAGTATGTTACATGCACCAAAATAATTTCTTTGCCGAAGTTATCTGAACACCTGTCACAATGTCACTTTTTATTTTCTTCAAAGACAATTCTTGGGACACACAAAAGAAAAGAATTAACATCTCTTGAGCACTGTTCATGGGATATTACCATACTCATTAGAAGCTGTTATCTTCCTCAGATGAGAAAAGAGTTCTTGTAAAGAAGAGAACTGACTCGTCCAAAGTCATATGACTAGTCAGTGGCACAGCATGCATTGAAACCCAAGTCTGCCTAATTCCCAAGCTGATAGTCTTTTTTTCTACAACATACTAGATGGCCTAGTACTGACCCGGCTTCTGGTATCACAGCTCTTCAGAACTAGGAAGACCTTAGGAATTGCTGAAAGCAGTGATTTTGTAACTGTAATCCTCTGGGCCCAAGAGTTCTTCAAAAGTGCATCAGAAGCTGCCAGAAGTAAGAAAATGGGAAAGGGGTCAGAGGGGAGGAAAGGAAGAGAAGAAATTAGTGAAATGGAGGCCAAATAGGTAGCACTTTGGGTTCCTCGGTTCTATTTTAACCAGAGTAGTTTGATTCCTATCTGTTTTATACATCAGGGTCACACTAAGATTTTTTTTAAAAGAGCTCCACTGCATTAAAAAGTGTAAAAACTACCAATTTGAATCAAATTCTCTCATTTTCCAGGACTATGATTGTGAAGACAGTTCAGGTGGTTGGTTCCAGATTTCAGTAAATAATAGTGCCAAGACTAGAAATCCCAGATACCTTTTCCCCCAACAGGGCACTTCCTCTTCTCTCTCTCTATTAGCCTCCGGAGCTAACTAACCCACCTCACCACATTTTCAATGTCAATGTCCCTAAGGCTTTAGATGGTTCCCCTTATTCTAGTACTGGAGAAGCCTGATATCATAGCAGAGAGTTCCCACAGAAAATAAAACAAAATAAAACACAGGTATGAAACATTTAAATTTTACCATTTGCTTTTTTTGTCAGATTTTGAGTATTGATGGTCCCTGAGCTGGAGGGAGAACGTGTCCCTCCATGACACATCTCTTCAAACTAAAGATCTGACAGCTTAGACACTTACTCGGGAGTGTTCTTGACATGTTAAGAAAAAAGGATAGCATCAATCTTGGAACTGAAGATGTTGGCTGTAAAAGAGGCCTAAACTAATATGGTTTCTGAAAGAGATACTGACTTAGGATGTCTCAGGAAGGAGTGATTGAAAACTTCTCCCTCCCTTTGTCCCTTTAGACATGGGATATTGACTTACCCACAGAGTTGGTTTTATAATTGTCTTCCTCGGTTTTCACTTCTATACAGCTTGTTTTGTCAGAAATGGAACTCACCAAATTTCATTTTTAGGCTACTAGCTTTTCTTAGAAGAAAGATCTTGCGGAGTCTTATAATATGATTAATCACTGACCTGAAGGGCAATTACAGAGTCTTTTCATAGAGCATGCCATCTCCAGAATTAATTAATTGTGAAGCTGACATCATACAAGGGACTGTCTTGAGTGCAAGTGTAATCACCCCGAGGAGGTGGAGATGCAATCAGTGACAGCTGGTCCCTGTCTGAGCAGGAGTTCAAACATAGATGATTGGTTATGCATGCATGATTATTATTAGGTTATTATTAGGCAATAGATATCCTTATTAGGCTGCTTACTATGGACCAGGAACTGTTCTAAATGCTTTACATGCTTTTTCGCTCACTTAATCCTCATAAGAGATGAGAAAATTAAAGTAAAGAGGGATTAAGTAAGGCAGAGGGCTGGGCTTTAGATAAATACAATGTGTTTCTAGAATTTTAAAATTATAAAACAGAAGAGATGCTCATCTTCACAATTAAAAAAAAATTAAATACCAAAGGGTGGTTTGGGGTTAGAATCCACCAAATAAGAGAAAAGAAGAAAAAAAAATTGAAATACAATACCCAACGCAGCTAAAGTTGTAGTGATAAAGCTACATACATTGAAAGAGATAATGTATGTACATACAACACCTGTTATATATTAAATATGCAATACTTGTTATCTGCTATTGCCAGTTATTGATATTATTACTTCACATGTAATGAAAAGACAACACTCATGAGCTGCATGATTTTAGGCAATTTGCTTAGCCTCTCTGATTCTCTGAATCTCATAATCTCCATCTGGAAATAGGTATAATCATGTTACCTACTGCACAGGGTTGTTGTGAGGTTTATATAAGATTAAGTGCTTAGTACAGTGCCTGGCACACAATACCCATTCAACAAACAGAAGTTAGACATTTTGTTACTATTATTATTACATGTATTTTGCCTGCAGCCCTGAAAATGTGTGCCACCCTTCTGGAAAAACACTAAGATAAATGTATTGTAAGGAAACAGAGTCAAGAAGCAAACATGCAAACTGCTTTTGATAGCGTTGTCTCCAACGACACTCTGGTTTTAGCAAAGGAGGATGACCGTCCAACAACTCTCTGGAGAAGATGGACGCTGGAGCTGGAAACCAGCACCCAGTATGATTTTCCCATCAGGCATCAGAACTGTTTGATAATCAGAGGTCAGGTCCTGAAGCAAGTTCGATTTTGAGCTTTTAAATCTATTATTACCCACCATATATGAGTTATAATAGCACAGTGCTTTTCATAGGGTGGTATAGATTAGGAGATCCATACTTTGATGGATATGCCTATTTATACTAATGATTTTTATTACATAAAGTTTCTCCCATAAATACGAGATAACTGCAAACTTTATCTGATGCTAATGCTCAGAATAGCTTTAGTGGTTAATATTGGCTTTTCATTTAAAAAGTGTTTAAAGCATGATTACTTAAGGCATTTTTGAACATATTCCTAATCTCTCAAAGCTAAAATTCTGGACCAGTGATTTTGAACAGAATGAGACTTGGTATTTCAGTTTATTTGATTTTATCTTAGCAAGGTGGCCCACTGCAATTTAACATTACTTACTGCCCAGGGAAATCTGGGAGCATTTTCTCTTTGTAAGAAAGCTGAAAGGTATCTTTCATCCAGAGAGGCTGAGAATGATTTGCTTTAAAGGTAAGAGATTTTGCTATGGTAAAGAAAAATTGTAAATGTAATTGCTCAATTTTTAAGAAGGCAGGAATAAATAGTTAAGTATACTTACAATCTCATTTAATGTTATCTTCAGGGACCAAACCAGGAGATCTCTAATGTGAACATTGTTTTCTAGTTTTTCTAGCAATAATCTGGATCTTGTAATAACAAAGTTGAAACAAGATTTTATTTACACCAAATTATGGGTTAGAATGAATAGAGTTAAAGCTAGACTCCAATATTAAAAAAAGAAAAAAAAAGGAAAAACTAGTAGAAAACAGAATCACATAATGTGTTATAGTTAAAGATATTTAGGCTAAGAGAGGATTAAGAGACTTGTTCAAAGTCACACAGCTAGGAAAGGAGAAGAGCTAAGATTTGGATTCAGGTCTGTCCTGTTTTAAAGCTCATACAATACTGAGCAAATATTTATTTTGTACTTACTATGTGTTAGTGTTATGATCTGAAGAAAAGTATGGGCTAAGGTTAAACACAATCATCACCTTGAGGAGATTACATTCTGACATGGGAAACAGATGATTAGGCAAATAATTACTTAGCATTATTCCAGATGCAATGAGGAAAAGCACACTGTGACAGGAAGGGGTATACCAAGGACCTGATCTGATCTGAGAAGTCAAAGTTCTCTCTGAGGAGGAAACATTTATGTTTAGATATGGAGGATAAAAAGAATCTACACTATAGAAAAATTCCCCAAATTCTTTTCAGATATACTTTTCTATAGGTGTTAAAACGATAACTTCTTAGGAACTACTATATACATATACATATATATCAGACAAAATATTAGCCATAATATGTAAAAAACTTCTACAAATCATTATGAAAAAGTTCAGTAGACAAGTAAACAAATGCTATTAACTGAGGCTATTAAAGTCTCTCTAACAACAAAGAGACAACAGAATGTCATTTATTATTCATTAAATTAGCAAACATGAAGAAGTTTGGCAATAGTTCCATTAAAGTAGTGGGGAAATAGTCACTCTCTAACATTAGTGAAAGGAATAAATATAAAATCAAGCCACTTTGGAGATCTGTAGAGTCTGTGACCCAATCATTATATTTTTCAGTGTTTATCTTAAAAAAAAAAAAAAATATCCACAAGGAGACATGAATGAGACTTTCATTTTAGCCTTATCTGTAACATAGGGAAAAAAATAACCCAGATGTTCATCAGTAGCAAGATGAGTAAAATACATTTTGGTGTATTTGATCCTGTTCAATATCACATACTTTTCAAATGAATAATTTAGGTCTATATATATAACCAACAAATAAATATCCAAGACATACTTTTCAGTAATTTATGGTAGAATCCAAGTTGTAGAACGATGCACACAGAATATCATGTATGCTAAAGATTTCCAACTATGCCAGTTAGTTTTCTAGGGCCATATGCATGTAAAGAAAAGAATGAAAAATGCATAGAAAAATCACAATATACTCACTCCTCACTTCAGTGCTTGCCTCTAAGGAAGGAGGGTGGATGAGAATTAGGTTGTAAGTCAAGAAAACTTGGAGATTTACCTGTAATCTTTTAGTACAGTTTTTTTTTCCTCATGTAAACAGAAAAAAAAAAACCCACAAAATTTCTGGCACATAAATTCATTCATAAATTACTTGTATAAATAAAAGCTAATAAAAATCAAAAGAAAATGTTGCTTACTGACTGAATGTATTCACCAATAAGAAAATGGAGGCCTAGTTCATCATACATTCCAGAAAAAGAAGAATTTCCATTAGGTTGGATATTATGGCTGAACCATCAGGCACCTGAGGTGTAACTGAATTCCTGGGATGATAATGATAATACCACTTTCCACTTGTTCGGCACTTTGCAGGTTTCAAAGTACCTTTCTCATACACTATCTCCCTAGATTCTTACAACAACCATCTGAGAATGCAGCTCTATTTCCCAGATGATGCTCAAGAATACAGGAAAGATAGATTTCCCAGATTCCATACATGGACACACACATACACACAATGTTATTTCCTCAGGATCATGAATAGCCTTATTTTAGGGGTCCTTTTGTGTTTGCGGTCATTCTTCTGGTTGGGAAAATGTGGCAGGAAAAATAGTAATTTGGAGAGTTTGTGTGCAATGATGTAACTTGAGAATCTATTCGATTTTTTGCCTCTGAAACCAAGAAGCAATATCATTTCTGAAAACTTGACTCCTACTGCCTGGAATTAAGCAATCTAATATTCTACTTTGAGTATATTAATGCAAGATCTTGAGGAAGGGGGGACGTGTGGTACCATTTCTGAGACTGATTCTTGTGTCTTCTCTGTGATAAAATTTCATTACACAAACATTAATTATTGATACTAAATTGTAGTTAGGCAATAGAGTTGCTAGTGCTAATGGAATTGAAGATTACTTATGAGCTCACACTTAGAGGGCTCTGCTCACCACTCATGGCTGATAAGAAGTAGTGCAGCTTAGAAAAGGGCAATGGCCATGGTCATCAAAGATCAAAGCGCTAGAGTCATACACACCTGGATTATTTTGTCTCTGCTACTTACTAGTGACGAGACTTTGGGTACATGAAATTACTTTTGTAAGTTTCAGTTTCTTCATCTGTAAAATGGGGTTAGGATAAGAAAGCAGATTCTGAACACATCTTGGCTCATATCTCAGCTCTACCACTATCTATGTGATCATGGACAAATTACTTAAGCTTTCTTTGCCTCATTTTTCTCATTTGAATGAGAGATAATAATTGTGCTCAACTTATAGAGTTGTTGTGAGAATTAAATGAGTTAATATGTATGATTTATATACACATATAGAATGTGTGTGTCTCACACATAATTTCTCAGAAGTGTTAGCTACTATTATTATCGCCCTTAAAAAGGCATGCAGCACATAGTAGGTCCTTAATAAATGGTAGTAGAATCCAATGGTGCTGTTAATAACCCCCAGGGAGGGACTGGGAAGGACACATGAGAGATAAGAGCTCCATTAGACCATTTTCAAGCCTGGCTAGAGCTCTCAATAGAGATGGAGAGAATTCTAGTTAGAAACATCTGTTATGCTTTCCCCCATAAGTAGGCAGAAGCAGTTGGGTTATGATCAAATCCAGTATATCTCATTTTAATGATATAAACATTCAAAATATATTGAGTACTAACTATGGCCCAGCACTGTCCTTGGCACTGGGCATATGACTAGGAGGATAATAGATATAACTCCCAGCTATATGGGGTGACAGTCTAAGCGGAAACAAAAATAGCAGGCAGAGGGCTCCAGAGGAATATAATGAGCTGCAGGCACATGAATAAACCCAGGAGAGAGTTCTCAAGAAGGAGAAGGTCTTGACTGAGTAGTGAGAGTAGTTACACATGAACATTCCAGGCAGAGGAAACATTTTAGAAGAAAGCCCTGGAGAGGGACACATTTTTAAGAGTTAAAAAACAACCAACAATAATCAGGCTGGAGTCAGAGCTTCACTAGAAACAGTGAAGGAATGAGGGAATAAGAAATCTGAGGTCTAGGGCAATAAAACATTTTGCCTAAGTTCACAAAATGGGATACATGCCATGTCTGTCTAACCATAGGCTGCTCTATTTCCTCTAAACATGGTGCTGTTGATACTTTCTTCCCACAATGGCAAATGCAATACACATCCTCAGGAAGCAATCAGCAATGACACCATACCCTCTTTTAGGGATCAATCCAGGTCCCTTTCTTTTAGGTGTACAATCTTATTTATCTCTAACCTTTCAGTTACTCACATCAAAACTCATCACACTTGAATTTCATAGTCATTCATCCTTTCTTGGGTTTCCTGCCTTTGATGTATTAAACAGCCACCTGGGTATTATTTGGAGGATGTATTCTTGCTATTCTATTTGCTAAATGTACCCTCAAGAGAAAGACCTGACTGGAATTCTATCTACTTATGTTCAGTCTTTGGATTAAAATTCAAAATTAGGCTACAAAACACATTTGTTTATCATGATCTTTAGAGAGAGAACAATTTCCCTGTTGCCAATTTGTGTGCAGTGTGGAAAATGCTGAGATATCACATGTTTTTCTCTTTATGGCTAAGACAGTATTAAATATCCTGTGAAAAGATGGAAGTTAATAGTGCTTGGTCCAATTTAAAGGCTTTCATAAGTTCCCAGTCAAAAGTGAGATAATATTTATGGAAATACCAGTATGAACCCAGAGTATACTTGCTATTAACTATTGTGATAGTTCTTAATTAGTGAGCACCTCCTGTGTTTCAAAGAGCTTTCATGTACTAATATATTAACAACCACCCTTACACCAATTCTTCTAAATTATAATTATCAGCCCCATTTTATATATGAGAATAGTGAGGAAAAGAAAACAGAAGAAACTTGTGAAATAAAAGTGGCAAAAGCAAACTTTCACTTTAGTCTGAAAGGATAGTAGATGTCAGGTGTTTTTGTCTGGCATGCATACATTTTTTTGTTGTTGTTGACAGCATATTGATTTTCCTTCAGGGAAACATCCCTACCACATTATCAATTTACATGGTCCCAAAGGAGTTTATGGGATGTCCTGACTTCCCACATAACACCCAATGAGGATGCCATATTCCCCAACCACAGTGATTGGTTCAGGAATGGGCACATGACCTAAATGACTTGATTGAACTGAAGAACATAAGTCCCACAGTGCTGGGTGGAACCTTTGGTAAGAAAGACATTCTTTCTGCTTGGTACTTAAGTGGAGATTATGTAAGCCCAGGACTACCAACAGCCATCTTGAAGAGCCTGACTGAGAATGAAGCCAACCTGATAACATCATCTGGACTGTATCCCAGTCATGTTGAGTCTAACAATTCCTTCTTTCCCTCTTTTTGATGCTTAAGATACATTTTAGTTATTTAGAACCAAAACTACTTCTAAAAAAAATGGAGCCCAAACTCACTCCATCCATTTAATATGCTGTTTCACAATGCACTGTGTACAGCAGGGCTCTATACAACGTATTCTTTTATTCCTAATTTCTCTGACAGCAGCTCCAAAGAGACCACCACTTACTCTTGCTGATCATAATTTGATAAGAATAAAAGCCCAGATGTAGCCAAAATTCTAAATCTCATTCAAAGGCCCAAAAGATCTAATTTCGGAATCAGAATAACTATTTCATTAAGATATAATAAAAACCACTTCAACTTACATTTTTTTTTCTATTTATGAGAGTTTTGTTGTGTGAGAAGGTATCAATAAATAACTTTTGTAATCTAATATCAAGTTTCTGGGTATAAACTAATAACCCCTGGGACATCATGGGGCCTCAGTGTCTGCATAGCCACACTTTAAAGTCACCATTCAAAAAATACACGTATTATTTAAAATGTAACTCCAAATTTTACTTGGGTTTATGAATAATATTAAATGGAGTCCAGTTCATAATGCACTGTGTGATGGATGCTGTGATATGCCACCGAGACACCCTTTTGGGAATAAGGAACATATTATCTTGGCTGTGGGTCATGTGGCTGTCAGACAGTGCCTAGCTGTCAGCCCCTTCAGGGCCGCCTTCCCAAACTTACTCTCTTCCTGCGACAATGCACATTTAATGACTGATCATGAGCACAAAGTTCCGGGCCCCTTATCCCAACTGGGGACATCTTTGAAAGGTCATACTAACTTCAGATCTCCCTGCAGGGTCAGCTGAGGTCTTTCTTGTGACTACACCAGATCTTGCTTCCTCTCTGCCTGATCCTGCTTCCTCTCCCCAGGTGTTGACCAAAGTCCTCTCTAATAAATGTCCTGAGTACTAGTCTCTAACTCAGGGTCAGTTTCCTGGGAAACTCAAACTTTAACACACAGCAGTATATCCCCTCAGCAATCACATCCCACAGCTGCTTCATAACCTCTCTCTTCAAATTCCCAAAACCTTTCTATAGTCCCTGCCCCATAAGTCTTTCTTCCTGTCTCTCCCACCCTTCCATCTGGCCTAGCTCCTCAATAAACTTGGCCTCTTTGACTATGACTATGTTCCTATCTGCTTTTCTACTTTGCCTTTCTCTGTCCACTCTCCAAAATCTGAAACTGGGCTAGTAAAGAGAAGTCTTTTGCTGGCTGGAGGGATGAGGAAGACTTAAGAGGGTACATTCAAAGTTGTTCCAACCACATAGATCAACGTGATGCTAAAGTTCTCTTGACATAGCAGTAAACTTCAGTATAAAAGAGATGGGGGCTGCAGTGACTGGTGGTATTTAGAGATCATTAAGTTGAATGTGCCAATGGAAAACTTTAAAGATAAAGAGATGTGAAGTCTATCTATGAGAAAAATCACAGATTTTACCCTTCCTTCTAAATATGTTGAAGTTCTAACATAATTGTGTGGTAAATAAATCAATATTTATTTAAAAATAGGGTGATTGAAAGAAAAAATATAAAGTCATGTACATGGATGTGGTATATTATGCAAGCATAAATACTGTGTGTGTATGAAAGACATTTGTTTTTGCTCTATAAAGCACTGCACAATCTATTAAGGAAGAGTCCTGATTTAAAGAGATGACAATTTTCCTAAAATGACTACCAGGGCAAATAAAACCCAACCCCAGAGAAATGGCCATTTGTTGTGAAAAAGCCTAATGATTTGGAAAGAAGAAGAGAGGCCACTTGGCAGAGTTCCTGCTGTCTTGTTGAGATTTTCCTGTGACCCAAGGTGCACCATCAGCTGCTGAGCCCACTTTGTAGCACAACCTGATGTGCTGGCCCAGGGCAGCACCACACTGCATTCTGCATGATCAGCCTCTGGCTCCTACCAGGTTGACCCTGGCTGGCTGTGCGGACACAACCCTTAAGGCTGATCCCAGGTCAGTCACCCAGAAAAGAGGCTCATCAGAACACAGTGAGTCACAGTCAGATTTGCATGTTTAAGGGGAAAAAAAAGAAAGGAAGAAAGGAAGTAAATATAATCCAACTCTGCTCTTATTCTCATTGAAGATAATTACAACCAAACAAGAAAATTAAATGTCAAAGTGCCAGACTATATTATAATTAAACAAACACAAAGTGGGTTTCAGGAACATTAAGAATGCCACCTAAATGATTCAAACAAAGCTTGTTAACAAGGAAAGCAGACACCTTGTCATTACTCCAGAACTTGGTACTGCCCCTTGTCTTATAAGATGGCAGGAAGCAATGGAACACGTGGATTCCTACAGGGTAGAAGAAATTTATTTATTTGTTTTGGGGGTGCGATAATCAGGCTTAGCAGCTAATGTAGAAGCTGTGGGGTCAATTAAAACAGGGTTCAAATCACAATTAGCCACTTAGAATATGCATTTTCTGAGACTTTGTTTCTTATCTATAAAATAAGGATTAATAACAGATGGTTATGAGAAATGTGTAAAGCCGTACACCATGGCGTCTCATTTTTAGTGAGTACTCTGCATATGGTAGCTGTGTGTTATCAAAATAATTAGTACTGACCATAGACCTGATATGAAATAAAGGTGAATGAACTTCAAGCTACTTACAATTTCCAAAGTATCACTCAGTATTCATCCAGCAAGGTCCTGACAGTTCTAACATTTGGTCTTGAGTCACTCAGCTTTGATAGTTCATACAAGACTTTAAGCTCTGTGAAGTTAAGAACCACATTTGGTTTTCCTCTGTAGAGGGACTCACAGATAGCATGTGTTTCAAAATAGCTGTTGACTGATTCCATCCTTAAAAGAGTAAATGGCATATCATATATGTTTCCTGAAATTTGCAAGAGAGGATTTTCTTCTACTTGGCATCATAAAAAGTCTAATCACATATAATTTGGAAATATTTTCTATATGAGTTTTGGAAAAATATGAATTAATGGCAGCAGGGAGAAGAGCTAGAGGTGCTACTGATGTTACAGCCAAATTATGAGTTTATGTTTCTTCCATCCAAAGAGAAGGGTTTTATAAAAGAACCTTCCAGTGTACTCGATTTCATATCCATTCCTCAGTTTGATTTTCACAAAAATTCTCAAAGAGTTTATGCCAGTGATTCTCAAATTGTGGAGCACATTCTTAAAATAAGAGGTAATATTAGGTAATATACAATATTAAATGACATGGAATCATAACATCTAAAAATTATCCCTTTTCAATTATTTTTCAATATTTCTTATTGCATCCAGAAGAAAGCCTCAGTTGGGTGCAAGCACTTCCTTAAGGCCTCCATAATACTTGTTAACAAACTCTGAGAGAGAACAGGATGGAGGAAAGACCAGAAAGAAGGGAGAAAAGTCAATGGACAGGTAGTGGGGGGAATACATAGTTGTCACCTTCAAAGTATTTTGCAGTATTTAGGAAGAATGAAATAATATTAATTTCTTCATTGTATTTATCTTAATAGTTATCTACTTAAAGAAAAGTATCAAATACATGTTAAGTAAATAATAGTACAGGGGTATCAATATAATACAAAAACTGAGGAATTGATTTTAGATGACTGAAGTTTATATTCATGCTTCACATCAGGACACAAAGCTGTACATGTGATAGATGGGGCCCAGGGGTCCTCTCAACTCTAAATCATCTACCTGTTTTACCTCAAGAATATCCCTTAAATTATTAATTCATTTAAAGGATAAGTCTGAATAAAGGTTAATAGTTGTCCTCTCTAGTTAGGAAGATCTGAAATTGAATCCAGCTTCAACACAGCTAGTCATGCTTTATTGGACAAGTTACTTAAAATCTCTAATCCTCAGTCTGTATCTTTTATAAAAGGAGATAATAATAGCAACTAACTCACAAGGTCATTGTGGAATTTCAATGATAAAAATCAATATCAAGCATTTAGCACCATCTCACAAACATAGGTGCTCCATAAATTTCTACTCAAAATATTGATTACAAAGCTGAAGGCATCACATTTATTTATTTTAAACTATATTACAAAACTATAATCAAATGGTATGGTACAAGCATAAAAATAGACACATAGACTAATGAAACAGAATGAAGAGCCCAGAAATATACCCTTGCATATGAGGTCAACTCATCTTTGACAATGGGTGCCAAGGACACACAATGAGGAAAGAATAGTCTCTTCAACAAATGGTGTTGAACAAACTGGATATGCACATGCAAAAGAATAAAACCGAATTCCCATCTTACACCACACACAAATTAAGTCAAAATGAGCTAAAGACTTAAATGTAAGATCTGAAATTGTAAAAGTCCTGGAAGAAAACATAGGAAAAAAGACCCATGACAGTGGTTTTGGCAGTGACTTTTTAAATACAACACCAAAAGCACAAGCAACAAACACAATAGTAAACAAGTAAGACTACATCAAATTAAAAAATTTCATGCCGAGGAAATCACAAACGACATGAAAAAGCAACCTAAGGAATGGTTGAAAATATTTGCAAACTATATATATGACAGAGTTACAATCCAAAAAATATACAAAATTCCTACAACACAATAGCACCAAAACAAATAACTCCATTAGAAAAAAAAGGGCAAAGAACCTAAATAGACATTTTTTCCAAAGAAAACATACAAATAGCCAACAGATATATGAAAAGGTGTTCAACATCACTAATTATCAGGGAAATGCAAATCAAACCAGAATGAGATATCCCCTCACATCTGTAAGGATGGCTATTGAAAGGACAAGAGCTAACAAGTGTTGGGTAGGGTCTGAGAAAAATATAAACTCTTTTACATTGTGGGTGAGAATGTAAATTGGTACAGCCATTACAGAAAACAATGTGAAAGTTCCACAAAAAATTAGAAGTAGATGATCCAGGAATCCCACTTCTGAGTACATATCTAAAGAAAATGAAATATGCATCTCGAAGAGACATCTGCACTCCTATGTTTACTGCAGCATTATTCACAATAGCCAAGATATGGAAACTATAAAAGTGTCCATCAACAGATGAATAAAGAAACTGTGTAACGTTATTCAGTCACAAAAAGAAGTAAATCCTGCCATTTTCAACAATATAGACAAATCTGGAGGACATTATGCTAAGTAAAATAAACCAGATACAGATAGACAAACACTGTATGATCTCATTTACATATGGAATCTCGAAAAGTCGAATGCATAGAAGAACCAGAATAAAATGGTGATTTCCAAGGGCTTGGGGTTGGGGGAATGGGGAGAGGTTGGTCAAGGGGTACAAACTTCCAGTTATAAGATGAATAAGTTCTGAGATCTAGTGTACAACACCATGACTATAGTTAATAATATTGTATTGTACTTGAAATTTGCTAAGAAAAGGTTACCTATTTGAGGTATTGGATGTGTTAACTAACTTGATTGTGGTAAGCCTTTTACTATATAAGTATATTAAATAGTCACATTGTACACTTAAAAATCACATGTACTACCTGAATATATACAATTTTCATTTATCAATCATACCTCAGTAAACTGGAAAAAAAACCCTATTACTTAAAAGACTTAAAATCAGAATTCTGCCAAATACTTGGACATTCTAGCATTATAATGAGTGGTTGTCCTTTCTAGGACAAACCCTAACCATGGTTAGGGAATTATAAGGCTTGTTCCTGATAGCTGAGATACAGGGAAACTGAAATCACACATTTTGATCAGGCACAGATATTGTCATAAATAGCTAGACTTTGAGAAAGAGGGAGAAATGAAAAATTGACCTTAATTGAATCTCAACAAAGGATGCTCTATTAAGAAGTAGAAGGTAATATTTTGAAGGATAAATATTAGTATCCAAAAAATTTTATGAAGGTTTATTAAGTACTCTGAGCTGCTCTCTCTACTCGATGCTGGGCATATAGTAATATATACACAGTGCTACAGTCAAATGTTCCAGGACCCTAGCCATGAGGTCACACAATCTTCCCAGCATTTGTTTAGGAAAAAGCATAGCTCAAAAGGAGCAACTAAGTAGGCATTAAGTAACTGAATTTCTGATCCAGCACTGATTGCCCTCAAATGATATGATGCTTTGGAGAAGGCATTTTGCCTCTGTGAGTGTCCATAATGATACAGGAAAATCATTAGATATTTAATCAGGGTTCCTCAAATATAAAGCATTTATAATTACAATTGTTGTCATATCTATATTCCATCATACTATTCTTTACCTTTTTATTCTTTAAATTATTTCATGTTTTTATTTCAATACATTTATTTTTCAAAGGAAATCTTATATTGCCACCATAATTAAAAACTGTTATCATATGGTATAAATGGAAATTATATGTAAAAATAAACATTTTTCTAAAGTTTAGCAAAATCTTAGTGCCAGCTATCTATTAAACTATTATAAAGAGAATTATTTCTTGATATTATTGTAGGGAGGAGTTCTGTCACTTCATAAGATGAAAGTTCTATTAATGTTAACTCATGGCCTCTTTCATTTATTGGCTCATGCTATTCCAGGAGAGGTGGACTGACTTATCTGCTTAATAAATATGGGAAGAATAAAGGACAATCTTGCTTCAGATCCACTCTTTCAGTTTGAAAGGTATTAAGTCTCACACTGCTTGCTCTGTTTTTCCCAATTCAACCGTTGGCCTCCATGTACTACTTCCTGATTGTATATTAACTTATTCAGAATGTAGTTGGATAAAAGGTGTGCTATTTTATTACAACTGAAGAAAATTGAATGTGAAAGCAGAGAGAGTTGATGGGAAAATGTATAATGAATAAAGCCAACAACTCCTTAACTCTCTGATTAATCTTTACCTCCCAAAAAGTGAGGTGTCCAGATGATTAGCATAACCTGGTGTGAAGGTCACAAACTATCTATAAAATATTCTTCTAAAGAATTAAACAGAAAGCTAATTGAGTCTAGCTCTAATTAGCAGTATATGGAAATACAGGAAATAGAAGGACCTGAGAGATGATACATAAAAAATGCAATCAGTGAGTGCAACAAAGCAAAGACAAATATTGTATAATTTCACTTATTTGTGGAATGTAAAAACAAACAAACAAATAAACAAAACAGAAACAGCCCACAGTTGCAGAGAATAAACTGATGGTTGCCAGAGGGTAGGGAGGTGAGGAATGGTTGAAAAAATATATCAGAAAGAACATCTCAGTATCTAAGAGTTTCATTGTGGAGATAGTAGACTTTGAGGAAAAATATTTACTAATAACTATTTCAGTTGGAATAGTGAAAAAAACCTAAGGATGAATTTTTTGAGACCAAATCATTATTCCTTAACTCACGTACAATATGAGTCAAAGAATTTTACATAATATTACTTGTTACAATATTACAATAATATTGCATATTAGTCTTTATACCTGCCACTAAATTCCTAAAGTTCTCTGACAAAATTGTCACTGAAAACAGTTTTATTAATATTTCATTGTAGTGGAGTGGCAAGTAGCATTCTAAGATAGCAAAAGAAAATATCCATTCTTAGGTAAAAAAAAAAATGCAACCAGCAATCCATAATGTTGGAAATTCTTCAAAGCAAACAAACATAAAACAAAAACCCTCCTTTTTCAAGAAATAAATGGCAAGAAAGGAAGAGAGATGAGAAAATAAAAACCAGCCCAGGGGGAAAGTGGAGTAGACATATGTTTTCATTATTCTTCATGCTAAGTACAAGTACAAACTCTGGAATTATATATAAAATAAACATAAGAAGGCTCTGAAAGGCAGAAAGAACAAGGCAGACTGGCTAGGGATCTTGGAAACAACATGGTGGTGAGTCCTTTGGGTTTTCTTTTTGCTTCTCATACCCCAGACATGGAGATGAGCAAACCAGCATTCTGAAAATCCCAAAAGATGCAGACAAAAAAGCCCCAATAAAAGCCGATTCTACTTAGACATAGGACCAGGAAAATTGCATGTGGAATGGCATGATACTCAAAAATCTGTTTTAGCTGGCTTGTAATTCTGGTGTCCTGGTCTAGCAAGGAAGAGGGAATGCTGCCTCATTATTGCCAGGTAGGAGTAGAAGTCCAGGTTCTCCACCTGGCCTCCATTGATACCTATGGAGCAGAAGAGGTACACGTTAGTGTTGATGGGGGTGGAAAACCCAGTTACCCTCCTCCTCTGTCTCTGATAATACCTTCCTGGTTTGGAGGGGCAGGAGTGTCTTGTTACCACTCTCTCCACTGACACGATGGGAGTGTCAGTGGTGAGAGGAGGGAGAGTGGAGTCCTGACTCCACTAGGCTTTTGCCATCACTGCAGCAGGAGAGATGCCTCAATCCTGCTGGATGGTGATGGAAATCCATGCCCCTCAGGGGATCTTCTCTGACTCTGTGGGTTGGAGTGGGGCTTTGTCACTGCCCAGCAGGAATGGAAGTCCTGACTCCCTACATAGCCTTCTCTGTAAACCATGGTTGGGGGATAAGATGGAGGGAAGTCCATAGGGTTCCTTATTACAGCCTGGTGAATTTGAAAGTCTAGTCTTTCCACTTGACCTTTGCTGGCGGGTGAAGTTGGGCAGATGGGGGACACAGTCGTTTTCACTGGTATTTGACTAATATAGAGTAGCTATTGTCTGAAAGTTTTCTGTTTTGCTAGACTGAACAGAGCCTCAAGGATTTGTGAGGCTAGAACAAAAGATTTAGCATTTCATATCATTGGTGTCCCAGAAGAGAAGAAAGAGGATGGAGCTGAAAAAGTACTTTAAAAATTATGGCTGAAAATTCCTCAAATTTGGCAAGAGACAAATCTGGGTGATCAGTATATGGTGATTTGTTCTTCTCTCTTCTGTATGTGCTTGCATATTTCCATTATAGAGTTTGAAAGGCAGTAAGAATTTGACAGAGGATATTTTTTCCACTGTACGATTTAATGTTATTTAATGCAAGGACTTAGGGCAACTTTAAGGCACATCATAAAATATTGTATTAGATAAACTGTAAGCAACTATACAGTTATAATACTAACATTCTAAGTATCTATAATTTAGTATGTACAAAACACATATGGAGTTATCCTTTGTTAAAAATATTCCGCTATGTTGTACAGTTATTTCTTCTAAAATGTTTGATTTATGCTTTTATAGTAAATGAAGTATGGATTCATAGATCAACTTTAAGAACTCATAACTTTTAGAATCAATACTAATGACACTTCTTAGTGAAGTTGATCTGTTTAATATTTTGTGCCTGTTTATTCTGACAGTCCAAGTTTCTTATATTCCTCTGATTTACATTATATTTGTTTTATTAAAGAGCCAACTTGGCAGTAAGGAAAAAATCACAAAATATAGAACATTCTGTATAATAACTCTTTAGTGCTCTGCTAAGTATAAAACCACATAATTAATGTTTTGTTTAATAACATAGATTTCAGTTTTCTGGAGAACTGTGTCTTTATGAAGCAGGGATTTTTTAAATATCTAAAATGTATCTCACTTCGTTTGCTTAATCCTTGCTATGTAATTCCTTAAATTCTTTTCACTTTTTATTTTATAGTACAATAAAACGAACACTTTTACTCAAAGTACATGATTTCACTAAAGATGATAGGTTGGCATTTCCTTACTAAAATTCACTATTGTCCTGAAGCTATTTTATTGTTCCTTTCCAGGCTGTCAGTTTCACTTAAACCTGATAATTATACTTATAAAATAAGACTTCTTTTCTTATCTGAAAGTGGCTTCTAACATAGGAGCTTCTTATACCTAGAATTGTAAACTTTGTCTGTTTAAGCCTCAGGAGGCTAGAAAACCAGTGGCTCAAAGGCTGGTAATAAAATGCTACATCCTGTCAAGATATTTCGATAGAAAGCATTTTTTTCTGTCTCTTTCAAGTAAATTGAATATTTATTTTTCATGTGATAGTTGTTAAATAAATGTTTAACTCATTTAACAGCAGTTGTTTCATAAATGCTATCTTTATTATATAGCAACAGAATCTATAACTCTGTCAATATTATTTTTGTCTTGGTTTGTCTTTTAACCTTTATGTTGTCCATTTAAAACTGAAACCATCATCACAATTTATACAGAGCTAAGTCAGTTGTATTTGATAAAATGGGATATTCAAGAGAGTATGTTAAGGAGGGAGATTAGTCTAAGGCATGACTTTGTGAAAAACACTAAAATGAGAAAACCATACTGACATCACTCTTTATTTAAGCACTTATTATGAACCAGGAGCTATTTTTTTACAGTAGGAATATATTAGCAAATAAGACAAATATGTTCCTTGTTTTTATAAAGCTTGCATTGTAATGGAGGAGAGATTAAATAAATAAGTAAATAAATAAATAATTTCAGACAGTAATTAGCACCATAATAAATATCAAATCAAATAAAAGGGAAGTGATAGGAAGATAAGGTGATGTATGTAGCTACTTTACATGACATGGTCAAGAAAGATCATTCTGCTTAGTTGACACCTGAGCTAAAGCCTGAATGAGGAGAAAGAACGAACCCATCATGTGAAGCTCTAGGGGGAGAAGGGGATGGCGAGCAGGGCATCGTATGGGACTGAGAGTTCAGGAAGCACAAAGGCACTGGAGTGGGGAGGGGTAGTTTTTGCTCCTTTACAGAAACAGATAAAAGCTCAAGGTAGTGGGGAAATATAGGGACTAACATAGAGAGAAGTCTATAATAAGGTAGAAAGATGTCAAGTGGTCATATCACATAGGACCTTGTAGGGCACAATACAGAGTTTATATTTTATCCTAAGTGTAAGGAAAGCCATTATATGATTCACAGAAGAGTGATGTAAACTGATTAAAATTATAACAAGATTGTTCTTGCAGCTGTATGAAGAATGGATTTTAGAGAGGCAAGACTACAAGAAGTTTCAAGTTAGAAGACTGCAGGAACCCCCTTGAAAGATGGTCATGGTTTGGACTAGGGTAAGAGTAGTGAAGATGGAGAGAAGCCGATGTATTTGAGAATGTCCAAAAGTGCTTTTGATAGGACTTGCTGATAAATATGAAAGAAAAGGGAAAGTAGAAGACAAACCAAGGTTGACGTGTAGGTATGGGGCTTGTTTTGTTGGGTGGTTAGTGGTACTATTTATTGACAGGAGAAGAATTTCGGAGGAGCAGGTTTTAAGGAAGAAACAAAGAGTTCTTCTTTGGACATGCTAATTTCTAAATGCCTTTAGACATCTAAGTGGACATGTCTGGTGGACCACTACATATTCAAGTCTGTGGTTTAAAGAGCAGTATAGGACTAGAGATAAGGATTTTGGACACTCTGGCATCTAGGATAATATTTTTTAAAGTAGTACTTAAAGAAATAACTATAATGACACTATCATTACAAGGAGCCTGTGCAGTACAGAATTTAACTGTAAACCCAAGGCCTCAGCAAAAACAGATGGTAGACTCTTCCATATTCATAAACTGTAATCAAAATATCATATAAGTTGTCAACTATACCTTAATAAAAATAAAAATTTATATATATATATATATATATATATATATATATATATATATATATATATCATGTGAGTATAACTGGAGACTCCGAAGAATTTGAAGACTTAGGATCTATAAGTGCTTTAATCATGTAATCAAATGGGATTATTTATATTCTAATTCAACAATGGGGCTCTGAGGACATTTTCTGATGTTCTAAATGTACTCTGTTTATATAGAAGTCTTCGTCTAACTCAACACTAAAATTTCATAAGATTCTTACTCATGAATTTAAAGCTCAGCCTGAGAATGTGAAATATAAAATTCCTTATTTTCCCCAATGGGCTTGAATAATATCCAAGTCATTTCTAAATTGCTGGAGAAAAGAAGATCTATTTATTTGGAAACCCAAAAAGTGCTGTGTGACCTGTCCTGAAGTTTTGCCTCTGGCCTAGAAACTTCCAGCTCTGCCCACAAATTATATACAGAAGGCCATGTGGTACTGATTCATTTGAAACATCACAGTGTGAAATTGTCACAGTGAAGTTCCAGGATAATTTTTTGGATGAGCACAAATTCCATCTTCAGACCTCTATAGAAAAGAGATTATGAAGTTCTATTAAAAGAAAGTATCCAATGGATTCTTTATTGGCACACTAGACATTTTGTCAATATATTTTTTTCTTAAAACTCCCCTAAAGGACAATCAAAAGATTAAAGAAATCCCTGATAGAGGTAGAGTCAGTTCTTTCAGAACACTCTCAAGGGCCTGGTTTTCTAAATGAAATATTGTCAAGTGTTTTAAAATATTGTTCTTCTCATCTTGGGCTAAATTTGGGGAAAGCTTCTTCCACAGGGTAGAGAACTCAGAGGCTAAAGAAAAATTACATGTCCACTTCCTATGGACACCTGAGTATGTGTCACTCATTTACACATCTCCGTCTATCAGACATTTGCTGACTATTTGACTTTCAAAATTCAGAAAGAATGTGGCTAATCCACAAGGATGTAGCCACACAAACTGATTTTTAATTTTTTAAAATTTTAATTAGTTTCAAGTATACAGTACATTGGTTAGACATCTATATAGTTAGTAAAATGAGCCTCCCAATTGCTTCCTCCTTCCCCTGACCCTCTACGTAGCCGATGTATTAATGCTAATTGCATTCCCTATGCCGTGCTCCCCATCCCCGTGACCATACATCAGCTACTAATTTGTACTTCTTTAATCCTTCACTCTATTCTCGCAGCCCCCCAAAACACCCTCCTCTCTGTCTGTCTCCAAATTGTCCACTATATTTGTGAGTCAGTTTTTGATTAGTTTATTCTTTTTATTCCTTAAATTCCACATATAAGTGAAATCATATAATGTTTATCTTTCTCTGTCTGACTTAAATACCTTCTAGGTCCATCAAAGCAATATCTTTTTCCACCTCCTTCCTTTTCATATGTAGGAGTCTTGTTTTCTTATCCATTCAGCCACTCCATCTTTTGGTGGAACACTTAATTCTTTTCCATTTAAGGTACTTATTGATAGGAATGTAGTTGTTACCATTCTTTATTCTTGTTTTTGATACATGTTTTTTCTTCTTAAAAAAGTCCCTCCAACATTTCCTGTGATTCTGGCTTGATAAATTCCTTTAGTTTATTTTTGTCTGGGAAGCTCTTTATCTGTCCTTTGACTCTAACTGATAGCTTTGCTGGATAAATTATTCTTGGTTGTATATCCTGGGTCTTCATCCTGTTGAATATTTTTTACCAAGCCCTTTTGTCCTGCATAGTTTCTTTTGAGAAATCAGCTGCCAGTTGTATGGGTGTTCCCTCATATGTAATTATTTGTTTTTCTCTTGCTGCTTTTAATATTCTTTCTTTGTAGTCAATCTTTGCCATTCTAATTATGATGTGTCTTGCTGTGGGCCTCTTTGCATCCCTGATTTTTGGAATTCTCTGAGCTTCCTGGGGTTTTGTGTATTTCCTTCACCAGGGTAGGGAAGTTTTCCATCATTATTTCTTCAAACAGCTGTTCAACATCTTGATTTTCTTCAGTTAAACCAGTCACACGGATATTTGGAATCTTAATAGTGTCCCATATCCTCCTTAAATTATTTTTATAGTCTTGGCATCTTTTTTCTTGACATTCTGATTGAGTATCCTTGGCTTTCCCATCTTCTAGATAGGGCACTTGATTGTCTTCTTTATTCACTTTGTTTATTCCTTTATTTATTCTATTTAATATACTTCTCATCTCAGATAATGTGTTCTTCATTTCAGACTGGTTCCCTTTTATAATTTCCATTTCCGTTTTTATGTTTTTTATCTCTTTGTTGAAGTTCTCACTGAATTTATCTACGCTTCCCAAAAGTTCATTGAGCATCCTTATAACCAGTGTTTTGAACACTACATCTGTTAGATTACTTGACTCCATTATATATGGATCTCTGTTCTCTTCTCTCAAATGGTTTCTTTTGACTGCCTTTCCATGTATGTTTCTATGAACTAAGCAAAGCTCCTAAGTCTCTTGGTCTTATTAGTGGATTTGTGAAGTTAGTGTCCAGTGGCACAGTCCTGAGAGGGGCTCAGCTACAGGCCAAATATAACAAATATAACTAAAGTCTCTACCCGTCTGGGGCCACCTGTTAAGATTCAGCGAACAATCCACAGATGCTATCCTTGTAGTTGCCTCAAAAAGCCACGCCAGAAACCAAAGCCAGCTGCCTCCACCAGTGTGAGCCTCAGCAAGGAGCACCTGACTCACTGAGGATACACCTGGATGTGGCTTAGATGGGGCCCTAGTTGGGGTAGGCGGGGTTTCAGGGAATCCTCTGGGCACAGTGACCTTTGTTATCCAGTTTGATGGTGTCACAGCTATGGGGGCATTGTGTCCAGCGCACCGGTAATGGAGAGGGCTCAATAGGGAACAATGGATACCACCAGCACTTCTGTACTGAGCAAGTCTCTCCAGAGCCCTCACTCCAAAAATGTCTTCTTGTAAGTCCCTGGTGCCCCCTGCACGCTGAACGGGCACTGATGCTCAGAGAGAGCAGGTCAATTACCACAAAAATCCACTTGCTGACATGATCCCTTTAAGCGGCATCTGCCATTGCCGCTGCCACAGCCCATCTCAGCCACTCAGGACCAGGCAGCCCTGCACCCTTGCCCAGTCCTACCTTCTGCTGTTGCAGGGTGCTTTCTTGAATCTCTCCGTAGTTGTATGGCTTGTTCTTCTAGATCCTAGGTGAATTTTCCTTGCTGCTGCTCCTTGTTTCTGTCATAACTTTGATGAGGTCACCAGAGGCATGAACAGAGCCTCTATCATCGACGCCATTTTTTAAAAATCCCAGCATGGATTTTATTTGTTCTTTTCTTTGAGGGTTTGAGTAGTCACGTGTCCAGCATATCTATGCTCTTTTGACTTGAGTTGAAGGATCATTTTATAATGAAGGTTTAAAGCAGTTGTATCTACCTTTACGACACCGTGTTGTCATATCTGTCATTTATATACTGACTAAGATGTTCCTATTGAAAGCACCATCTCCTTTGTAATTGCTTTTTGAATTTTATTCTCTGTTTTAGAGAGAAGATTTAAATGAGTTAACTGAAAGAGTTCATCTGTGACCCTCTTCACAAAATGGTCATAGATTCAAGAAAAGGTATTGGAGAAGCTCTGAGTCTCTAAATCTTTAGATTCCATAGGTGGGAAAGCAAATTTCTTCTCAATCTTTGCTAGCCCAAATCAATCTCAGAATTCCATACAGTGGTAAAGAAGCAAGAAGGGAGTCTGAAAATGCTTTAAAGTGAAAAATAAAATATGGTATTAGATGATTGATGACCAATATCCCAGTTATGATCAAATAAAAAATAATGATGTGAAAGGCCTTGAGAGCAACATCCTCTCTCTCCTTCATCTTCACAGCAGTATGTCGTGATTTATTAAATGAACAAAATCAACACCACCAACAAAAAAAGTGCAGCAGAATGGAAAAAGAGATTACACCTTAGGGAGTTTGAATACCAGCTTTCAAATTCAAAGGATTAGATCGGTATATTCAGAGGAAAAAGACAAATATTGAAATCTTTTAAGAAAAGTAAACGAGAAAGAAATAACACATAGGTTGGCTATTTGGCAATAAGTACCTAATTGTTTTAATTTCTTGACTAAACTTATATTGTTTTTGTATGTCCATTTATTCTCTGTGATCCATTCCCCCAATACTGCCTGCCCCTATTTCCACACTTACCCTCACCCCTACCTTGCAGACTGTCTTAGTCAGCTCTAGCTGCTATGACAAAATACCATAGACATGGGTTGGGGGAGTGGGTTAAAGAAAAGAAATTTTTTTTCTCACAATATGGAGTTTGGAAGTCCAAGGTCAATGTATTGACAATTTTGGTTTCTCCTGAGGCCACTCTCTTAGGCTTGCAGGTGACCGTCCTCTTGTTGCCTCTTCACATGGTCTTCTTCTGTGCACACACACCCTTAGTGTCTTTCTCCTCTTATAAGGACAGCAGACATATTGGATTTGATCCCCATCCCAATGGTTCATTTAATTTAATCACCTCTTTAAAGACCTCATTTCTAAATATGGCTACATTCTGAATTACTAGAGGCTGGAACATCAACATGTGCATTCTGGGGGGACACAATTCAGCCCATAATATAGACCATAAGCATGAGTGATTTGTTTTTCCTAATCTGGAAAATAACAGCATCTTCATGTAAGACTTCCTTCTCAATTCTAAGATACCCCTCCTCGCCCCTCCCTGGCTCAGTTTTCATTTAAATATCTATCAATGAACGGTCTTTATTTTACCACTACAATCACTGAATCAATTTTTTGCAATCTGACTTAAAGTAACACCATATAAACAAAAAAGCTCTTTCCAAAGTTGTAGATAAACTCCTTTGGACAAATTAAGGACTGTTTCTCCATTCTACTTCTCCTGATTCAGTATGAAACACTGAGCAACCTTACTGCTGCCTCCTTTTGGATATGCATCCCTTCCTTGGGAACTGTGACTGTACATTCCAAAGGGCTCCTTTCTGTTATCATTTTCTAGTCCTCCCTTCTATTTCTGCTCTTTTCTCTGGGGTCCAGCCTCACTCTTCTGATCTCTTCTCATTCTTTTTAAGAAAACTCTACCCTTTGAACTATTTAACCATCACCTCTTACACAGGTAGCTGAACTGCCTGCTCTGACCTGCCTCAGAACTTCAGTCTCTTACATTCATCTACACTTTTCATTTGCAATTTTTTCAGCTCAAACTAATAATATGAAAATGACATTCCTTTTTCCTTCAAACGAGAGCCCATTCCTGTGCTATCTTTGCTTCAGTGCAGGACACAGGCTCTAAGCCTGACATTACCTCTGGTCATTCATTAATGTACCAGTATTTATAGAGCTCCTGCTAGTAGGCACACGCTTGGCTAAGCAATACAGATACCAGGTGAATGAAAAAGATAGTTTTAGCCTTGCAATTGCTCTTGGTCCAGGTGAACTCTCCCTTTCATGCCTAATAGCCTGTCACTAAATTCCTTAAATCCTTCTAAATATCTCTAAGGCCTCTCTCTCTCTCTTTCTTTCTCTCCCTCTTTCTCTGCTGTCAAAGCCAACATTTTCTTTCTCATAACATCAATTTTATCACACTTGGATTGATGCGATAACCTCCAAACTGATCCTGTGCCTCTAATCTCCACCTTACTCAATCTACACTATCCAATTTCTCCTGAATATTACTATGATATGAGCCTTTAACTTCTAATGTTGTCACTGTCAATACCTGCAGAAATTTTTCAGAGAGGATACTGGCCTTCTGAAAAATAAAATATAAACTCCAGACCTGGAAAAGCTGGAAGAAAAGTATAGATTTGAATTCCTGCTCTGCCACTTTAATGCTTAGTGTCTCCAAGCAAGTC
>CM053507.1:56370320-56461431 GCA_028627145.1 Eidolon dupreanum | reverse complement strand
AGAAAGCCTGAATTTTATCCCAAGAGTCTTGAAAAGATTTAAATTCTACTTGAATTTAATACATAACCAGAGATTATGTATGGATTAATGAGTCCAAATATAAAGCTAATTAAAATTCTGCTTCTTTAGCAAAATATAAAATGGATTCAGCATAATTTAGTCCTCCAAGTCTTTTATTAATATGATTACCAAATGCAAATATTTATAAATTATACTAACAACATTCAGTCTCATTTCAAGTAGCATTGACTATTGCAACAAAGGAAACCAGAAAATACATCAAAATCTCTCCATAGATCATTTGCTCACCACCTTTGTGTGAGAAATAATTAGAATATTAGAATATGAGGTGTGTTCCTATAAATAGACTTATCACACTGAAGTGGTACCAAGGGTCAAAATGTATGCATTGCTTCTCAGCTGAGTAGATAATATGATAAGAGAATGTTTTTGTCTATCCACATGTAAATACATATAAAGTTGCTTTTGAATAGACACAGGTCTTTTTTGCTCTGGGTAACAGATTTTTTTCTCAAATTAAGGAAAAGAACACTGATATTTTTCTTTCCTCTTTCAGAATCTTTTTGAGAAAATATATACCCTAACAATATTTCTGACAGCAAATTGTAAGGCTGACAAACTTTTCAATAATTCTTCAGCTTTGTTTCCATATGTCAAATTTTAATCAACCAAATTTAAAATTAAATTTTCCATATGAACCTCTACGTGAAACAGATACTAGCGGGATGGCTGGGATCTAAATTTCCTTTTTGGTGAGAGTGCTGAGCTCTACCTGCTCTCTCCCCAACCCAAACCCTTCCCACTCATAGTCAGGAAGACTCCCTGTGGCGCCCTGGGGATTCACAGAACCCTGTTTGAATACCACTGGACTAGATGGACTAGTTGGTTATAGATCATTCTAAGCTCTATTTTTTTTTCTCTGACATTCTGGTTGTTGAACACAACCTTCAAAGTTACAGTATTATTTAGTGGAATTGCTAGGTAAATTATGAATTATACAGTTGATCGCTCACCCTTTGCCAATATTCTGTGCTTCAGCTTACATTAGCTCTGTTGTAAGCCACAGCCCTCTGCTGGCACATGTTTACTCTGCAGTCAGCTAACTTCCACTAAATATTTTCTAAAATTGCTGATTTGCAGCTGTCACTCTCCACTCCCTGTACTTGTGCAGAAGATTTTCAGACCCTCCAAAATAAACCTTTTCATTTGTCTGTTTGTAAAAATTTCATTTCATTAAATAGTGTATTAATGTATCCTCCAACTAATGTCATTTACAAATTGATATTGGTTTAAAGCAGAGCATCCCAGGTCCCATCTCATGCCTACTAAATCATAATCTCCAAACAGCAAGCTGCTTTATTTCTCCCTTGCACCCCAGGTGATTTGAATGTTCGGGAATCACTCCTTGAAATCTTAATAGAAGCCATCCGTAGCAGTGAATGAGTCAGGACCAAAGACAGAACATCTGAACTCTGGTTGATTTTAATCCATATTTTATGCTTAAGAATTCACTGACTCTATTCTTTTCTAAATTATTTTTATCCAAACTTAAAACAAGAGTTTCATGAATAACTTTCTGTAAAACCTTATTTAAATCTAGATATATCTGTTCAAAATGTTTTTCTGATCTAACTTCATTTTTTTTTAAAGGAGACAGCGAAGTTGATGATTCTCAAGTGACTTCTTTTTCTCCTGTGGGTACAGAAGCCATCTATCTATTTGACACTGGATTGACAAGCTCTTGAATCTCTAAGTTGCACTGTCTACTGACCCCCTCACTCCCCTTTTTTAAGGAATTACAAATATCTGAGCAGATTGAGAAACTCTCTTAATACCTTGCACAAAAGTGCAATTCATTCAGAATAGGACAAATGGACTCATCTAGATCTCTGACACCTCAGCTTTAGGTAGTTTCAAAATCTTTAGCAATGGTATGTTTTACATTTCTAGACTAATGGTCATTCTCTTTGACAGAGAAGATGGGGGGGGGGAATAAAACAGAAGCTGAGTTCATGTGAGAAGCTTTTTTGGATGGTAACTCCAATATTATTATTAGTCAATATTATTTGCTATCATTTTCTCATCATTCCAAATCAAGGAATCTGAATCTTCAGGAGTAATAGTGGCGATAGTAGTCATAAGGTAGTTGTGATAAATTTCCTTTGAATACTTAATGTTCTTCCTCATTACCTTATTTAGGGCTGTATTCTGAGTATGTAGACAGTACTTGGAACTGAGTGGGGTTCAAATAACATCTAAATAAATAAGTAAATAAATGATTACATGAATGTAGAGCAGCTCATCTTATTTAACCCCTACAACAGCACCATGAATTAGCTATGATTCTCTACTTTATAGATGAGAAAAATGAAGCTCAGAAAGTGTAAGTGACTTACCTAAGATCACAGAGTCAGTGTAAGAACAGTAACCCAAGCCTGTGTATTTCATCTGACAGATCACAAATATACCTCATCTGTCTCTCAATCATGGTATCAAAAGAATTGAGTTTGCTTTTCTGCTCAGTCCCTCACCAGCTATAGACCTTAGGAAAGTCTCAGAAACTTCCAGAGTCCCAGTATTCTCATTTAAAAAAATATTGCCGGCTCTGCTTACCTTGAAAGATTATTTTAATACTCAATGTGTAATACTAATACTAATGTATAATTAAACTTGAAGAATTAGTATTATTAGCTCTAAATATTCCCTAGAATAAGTTTAAATATCTAAATGTCAAAGAACTGATATTTCTACTATAATATTGATGCTGTACAAAGGAAAATTTTAAAAACTGCAACACCAGATAGCAATAAGACAAGAAATAATTATAAGGAATGATGTTGGCTTTCAATAGTTAAGAACACCAGAACATTACTCTGAATGGCATAAGAAATGAAAGTTGTATTTGCTATGATTCAGATTAGTTGTATATGAATATCATAGAAATTCTTCTGTTATACTTACTACTATCCAGTCACCATATTCAGAGAACTGGTTAGATAATTCTATTGGTGTTGATAATTGCTTTCTTCAGGAATCATTTAGATAATGGCTTTGGCTCTCTACAAAGTTTTGTCTTATTACTTGTTTAGTAAGGGGGTTAAGGTACAGAGCAATTTTAGAATGAAGAGGTTAAAAAAATAGATTTCACAGAGTAGAATAATTATACTGACAGCTCTGGTTATAGGCTGAGAAGTCCCTGCTCATTATTTGGGTCTCATCATTAATGTCAACTCCTCATAGAAGCCTTCCTTGACACTCCCACCCCTTTAACAAAGCTAGGTTGCCCCCCACATCAGAATCTGGTACTTTTGCCCCATAGCATTCATCACGATTGTGATTACTGAGTTATTTTTGTGATTATTCAGTGTAAGTCCCTCCAGACTATAAAGTCCTTAAAGACAAGTGCAAATCTATTTGTTCACTTCTACTTTCCCATGGCTTAATATCAGACTTGGTAACATGGTAGATGCCTAGTTTACTTTTTAAAAATAAATTCATAGAGAGATAACTATACTATTTATCTTGGGAAACCTGCTTCTTAATATGGTGCCTCTCACTTAGTGGTTGCTCAGATGAGATGAGCAAAAGAAAAGTAAAGCTCCCTGTTTGGGTCAGGATAGGCTTGGTTATACTGCAGTAACAAACTGCCAAATCTGATAAGTTTTCAAATAACAAAGGTTTATTTCTTACTCATGTTATATGTCCATAGTATGCTGGGGGTTTCTACTTTGCACAGTTTGATTGTGGATTCACCATCTGAAATATCTCTGGTTATGGCAACAGGAGTAATATGTCAGGGAGAAGTATCAGCTCTTACGTTATGTTTTTCTGTTAGAGGGGCATGCATCACCCTCACTCACACTTAACTGGTCATACTAGCCAATGAACATACTTAAATTCAAAGGGATAGGGAAAAGAATTCCTTCTGTATTCATTATTAAAGTATTACATATGGGGGAACGTTAATAATATCTCATCAACCCCCCCCAAAATGGTGAACATAGTGTAATAATATTAGCTATTTTTTGAGTTGTCTCATAAAGGCAGTGATTTCTCATTATTTTTCAAGACAATACAAATTTTGTATTATATATACAAATAAAGATGCCTTTATATATAGATATAGAGCTAGAGCTAGAGGTATAGCTGAAGTTTCAAGTTAGTAGTGTCCCATAATAACCGTAACTGAAACCAAGGCTATGATCCATATGTAACCCTCACATTGGTACTATGAGGAGGTAATATGAACTGAACACCTGCTGTCTGAGCCTGGTATCCTTCCTGCCTTCTCCTGATAAGACCACTCTAAATTACCTTCAGGGAACCACACATCTTTCATTGCACACAGCCTTGCAGATTGTCTTGCAGGAAGAAGCTTGTCTTCCCTTGACCAAGGGAAGAACATACAACCCAGAATAGGCCACTGAGACTTAGATTTGGAAACCTTCAGGGATGGAATGGAAAAAGGGTTGGAGCTATATACTTAACGAATGTCTATTATGTACCAGGAAGCCTCTTGGTATTTTAGTAGTGTACCAAATACATGTATTTCATGCCTTCATGGGTTATTCAGAAAATATAGTAGAAGTGGGGGAATTGTTTTACATAGGATAATGCTTCTTAAGAGGTTGATTCTGGGCATGGATAAAGTGAGGGAGTCAGCCATGTGAATATCAGAGGAATGGCATTCTAGTCCAGGAGAAGATAGCAAGTACCAAGACCTCAGGATAGACATGAACTTGGTCTGTTCAAGGAATATCGAGGAGGCTAATGTACTAAGCAAGGGGGAAGGAGATCTACACAGTGAGTTTGGAGATATAGTCAGTGTCTAGATAATATTGAGTCTTGGTCAAAATCAAGCCATTGGATTTTATTTTTAATTCAATGGAAAGTCATTAGAGCATTCAAGGAGGATTGCCATGTCTTGCTTTTATTTTTCAAATAGTTAATCTGACTGCCATGTGTAGAATAGAAGTGGGACAGGGGAAAGAAGTGAAGCTGAGAGAAAAGAGGTCATTAAGATGGTTTAGCTAAGACAGGAGGGCTTCTTGGTCTGTGGGTGACATGTGGGAGATGAGAAGTGGTCAGAATCAGGATATAGGTCAAAGGCACAACTGAAAGAATTTTCCAATGGACTGGATGTGAGCTGTAAGTAAAAGACAGCAAAGGCAGCTACAAGATTTTTCACTGGAGTAGCAGAGTAAAAAGGGGTAGATTTATAAAAACAAGGATTTTCAGGATTTGGAGGAATAATTTTTATGTTGTAAATATACTCTCTTGAGATGTCTATTATATATCCAGGTGGAGATATCACAAGGTAGTCAAATATATGAGTCTGAATTTCAAAAGAGGGGTAGGGGCTTTGATGTATACTTGAGAACCTGGTGAGAGTAGCTATTAATTTCTAATTCATAAATCCCAGGGCTGCTTGATTCTGCTTCTTTCAGGATCTACTTCTTTATATTTTCATCAAATCTATAAGCTATTTCACAATCTTCAAATAAATTCAACATCTCGTGTCCCAAAATGAGTTTTTGTTGCTTGTAACCGAAGACCCTGATATCATCCCCATTCCACAAATATGGAAATTGAAGTTCAGAAAGGTTAATAAGAAACTTGACTAAAATCACACAGATAACAAGGGGCAGAACTGGGACTTGAAGCCAGGTGTGTTTGTAAGATACCATCCCTCTAAAGTCAGAACATTACACAACTGCTTCCTGCATGGTTTCATTAGCAAGAAGTCTTCAAAAGCCTGGAACTATAGGTGCTGTTCAAAGTGACTTCACAGTGGCAAGGAGAGGCAGGAAAGAGGCACAACTTCAAACAGAAAAGGGCAGCTCTCTGGGAGAGCCAGCAGTTTGCCAACCTGAAATTTCAGAAGGCATCGTAAAGCAATGGGGAGTTTTGCTTTGTTTTGGTAGTACACTGTGATTTTACACCAAGTCTCTATTGCAATGTGCAAACAACTCAACTCTTGGTTGAGTTCTCCTAAGAGTAAAGAAGTTGGGTTAATAAAGAGGGGGAAGTTATCATTCTATGGCCAGGTATAGAAATTTAATTTACATTGAAATTCTCAGAGGCTGATATACTCTCTTGTTTGGAGAGTCTCATAAGATTTATCTATAAAGTAGAAAATAAGGTCTTGTGGATTTTTTTAGGTTATTAGGTTATTACCGAGAAGGAGAGAGGTATTTCTCTTGCTCATTCTAGTGCTCCTCAGAATCCAGCACAGTGCCTGCTACTCAGTAGCATTTTAATGTGTATACTTGAAATACAAACATGGAAAATATTTGAAATTCTTAATAAAAAATAGAATGCTTAAAGAATTTAGTATCATAAAAAGTCAATGGAAGAACAATTAATGGCATTATAGGAATTTTATTTGACTCTTGGAGAAGGAGCAGCAAACTTAAGTGCTCACGTTCAATGGTTCTAATGTCTGAGTTACCATCCTAGCTCATGAACTAGCTCTGCCAGGCTCTGGGGTCAAATGGAAATTCCAGATAGGGTAGCAGGAGCTCATCAAAAGTGGGAGAGAGTTTTGGGTCTCAAGTAGGAAAGTGCCTCATGAGGCCTGGGAAGAGAGGTGATGTGACAGTCCTAGGACAGTGGTAAAGTTGAGGGCTGCTCACCCAATCGACACAACGAGGGACAAAGCTGGGACACAGGGTCTGGACTCTGCAAAGCCAGGAAAGGCAATTCTAATTCTAGAGATGTGAGAAACTAGGGAACTGACGCTAAGCATTTGGGCCAAGTCACAGAGATTTGTGATCATGATAATTACTATTTATAGAGCATTTTTATGTGAATAGCACTGTTTTAGCATTTTTTTACATGTTAAATCATTTCAATGTTACAACAACTCTATGGGAATATAGATAGTGTTATTACTCTCATTTTTCAGATGGGAAATCTGAAGCATAGAGTAGGTAAATATCTTGCCCACATTCACATAGCTAGAAGAGGCAAAATTTGAACATAGAGTCTTCGGCTGTAGAGCGAGCCTGCTTAACCTCTACACTACAACACTTGACTCCTGCTTTGTTCATATTGACTGATTTTGTTGCTTTGTTTTAATTGCCTTAATCTGGGTTTGTATCAGGACAAATATATTTCATATTCAATGAACATTAATTGAGTACCTAATGTGTTCCAAGAACATAGACATGGAAGCTAGAGAAGTGAGCGTGACCATTTGGCTTTCATTGTCTCATGAGAAGAGGGGCAATAACGGCAATGACAAATGCAGTGAATCTTTTAGTAACACAGTGAAATGAGGATGGCACTGAGCCAGCCATGGTGATTTAGTGATGATGCCACTGTCTATGGTCCTAGAACAAATTGTTTAACCTATTTGTCTCAGCTTTATTCCCCCACGTACAAGGGAGATAATGATATCAGAACCCTTACAGAGTTATTCTGAGGATTAAATGGGATAATGTTTAGCATAATGTCTAACACATAGTAAGTGTCTCATAAATGCCATGCTTTTGTATTCCTTGAACAAAGTTCCAAAGAATATTATAGAAGTTAGCCAAACAGACTAGGGTAGTCACCCAATTACTCTAATGCTTTGTCATTCCAGTGTCATTTGGTTAAACAAGTTCTAACCAAGCTTCCTACCAGGCCCCATGCTAGCTGCTGGAATATAATGAACATGGTAGTCATTGCTGAGTTCATGGGGTTTGCCAACTTCCACAAAAGATAGATATTAAATAAAAGAAGTTACAAGTGTGTAAATTACTACAGAGGAGAAGGATAAGACATCACAAAACTAGAAATGTCATGTCCTATTCTTTGAAGAGATGGATTTGTGCTAACACCAAGGTCAAGTAGGAAGAAATTTAGAGTCCCAAGGCCAGGTGCAGAGAAGCCACATCATACCTGTGCTAAAGACCCTAAAGCAAAGATATGAGTTTTCAAGATATTCAGAATCATACAATTACCAACACAGAGACACAACTCTGAACAGTGTGGTTAAGGCGATTGGATAGCAGTAAGAATGAATGCAATGAGAAACTGACCTTCAAGGAGGTCAGGCAGTTTTCCCTGAGGAAGTGATCTTCCAGTTTAAATATGGTGGATGAGTCAAGGTTAACTAGTTGGAAAGCTGAGGGAAGAGGGAGAGAGAGGCTCAGGTATGGGAAGAACATCTGGAAAGTTCCTATGCTAGGGAAGGGAACTGGGCAGGAGCCTGGGAGGCCAGAGTAACAAGAAGTGAGGGAGAATGGCAAAGGATGGAGGAGGGAAGGAGAGCAGGGCTTGGAACATAAGTGTCTTATAGGATATGTTAGGAACTTTAAGATTTCTGAAAGTAGTAGTGATTTATTCAGGATTTTACACAGGTGAGTAGTATGGTAAAAATTGCATTTTTAAAGAATCATCCTGGCTAATAAGTATAGAATGGATTGAAAAGTGGGACCAGTGAAGATGTGTGACAATCAGTGGGGGAGCCATTACCTAGAAATCTGAATGATGTGGGAGGCAGGGGCTTAGGGCCTGCAGTAGATGCTGGTCTCGCTGCCGCAAATTTTGAAGTCAGATAAAACTTCAGTGAAATCTTCGGATCTATTATCCTGTGATTTTGGGTAAGTCACTCTGCATTTGTGAGCTTCTCTTTCCTTACCTGCAAAAGGCAAAGTCCTATTACTCCCCAGCTTTGTTGTGAAGGTCATATTAGGCAATGGATGTCTAATATAAACATGTATGTCAATAGCTTATAAAGCAGGCTCTTTTTGTCTCAAGATGCTAATGATCATTGTTGTAATATTTTCTATACTGAGATGACTTTTAAAAAAATGATAAAAGCAAGTATTGATAAAGTAGATACTTTGTGCGAGGAATCTTTGTAAGCACTTAGCATACATCGATGCATTTAATTCTCACAATAAGCCTGTGTATTATGTTCATTATTTGCCTCTATTCTTCACTTCTCTCTGTAGCCATTCCTTTTGCCATATGACTTCGCAGTTTCTTTCACTAAAGGAGTAGAGAATACTTCTCTGCTCATTGATGTTGGATTTGGCCATGTGACTTGTTTTGATCAATAGGACATGGTATATAATTACAGGATGCCAATTCCAACCTACATCTTAATAGGCCTCATGTGCTCCCACATGTCCTTTTTTGCCTTTGTCATCACCATGAGAAGAGCATTCTCTGCTAGTCTGCTGGTCCAAGGAAAATGAAAGATATATTCAGCAATCCTTAACCTACAATGTGTAGCAGAACCACCCCAGCCAAGTTCAGCTTAGTCTACTGACCCCCAACTGATTTATGCAAGCAGGAGCAATGGATCATTATTTTAAACTTCTGAGTTTTAGGGTAGCTTGTTATGTAGCATTTTTGTGGCAATAACTGACTGATGCACTCTAAAGATGATTATCATTATTAGGTCTCATATTAGAAATGAGAAAATTAAAGCATAGAGAAGTTCAGCAACTTACATAACTCCTTGCTGCTAATAAATGTCAGAGCTGAGATTATAATCTGGGGATTCTGATTTAAGAATCTCTGCTCTTACCTTTCATACATATAGCCTTATAAAAAGCCCAATGCTTCAAGTTTAGAGTGTTAGTTGGTCTTTCTAAATGTAACACAAAGCATGGAGAGCAAATAAGTAAAAAATAAGGATTTGACAGCACTATATTTTTGTGCATTAAAATTCAGACAAAAATTAGATATCTTCATGCTAAGAAAATGACGGTTCATGGAATCCTATCACATCACCACCCCCAGCATCAAACAGCATGCCTCAATCATCTAGTTGGATATGTTAACAGCTCATAGTAAAATAAACTTAAGTTTTATAAGTGGAGGGAATGGTTCGCTAAAAGTGGAGCTTAAATGAGGAGTATTGGAGTCATCAGTGAGTCAGGCAGGAATGCGACTGCAAAGAGCCTGAATCATCCAACTGATCTGTCCACATCATGATCCAATCACTGTCTAATTCCCAAATCTCCACTCCAGGGCTACATGGACAAAGATTTTATAATCCATCACAAAGGTCAGATAAGCCCACTGAATGTCAATTATTTCTCAATAAAACTAGAAAAAATAAGCCTGGAATGTGCTGCTTAAAACAAATAGCTTTAAAGCTAAAGCGAGAGATTTCCTTTAGCAGATAGCCATGAAATTTCTAATTCTAGGCAGCTACACTAAGTCTCCCTCACTGTCAAGGAAGACGAATAAGGATGATCTATCTCATTCCTGGGAAGACATCTCAATTCCTGCAGGCTGAGAGCAACATCTCACTCCTCTGAATTCCCATAACATTCTATTTGTACTTCTCTTACCAAATTACCTGTTCCTGAAGATGACTGTTTTGTGGACTTCGATTTCACAGCACCTTGTATACAGTAGGTGTTTCATAAATGTTTGTTTAATAAACAAATAAGTGTGCAGAAAATGATATGGTTTAAAATGGGCACAATGAATCAGGGCTCTCTTGTTCATCACCACCAGTACCTAGCACACTGCCTGGCACCTGGCAGATGCCCAGTAACTATGTGGTGATGGATTAGTACACAGTCGGTACTGGGAGACAGAGAACCTGGAGTGGAGCTAATGTCTAAATTATAGTGTCTTAAAAAGATTCCCCACAGTTTTTGCAAATCTAGATGGCTGGAGCATCTTTGGGCCTTGTTGATCAACTTTTCCTTTTTCCCACTAATTACACAGCCATCTTTCAATAAATTCTGTTTCCTTCAGTTAGCTGGAATTGAATTCTGTTGCTTGCAACCATAGAAATCTGATAAATCAGTATTTTCTCAAAATGTGATCCATGGAATGCTTACATCTCTGAACCAGGAAACTTGAGGATATAGATCCATAGGCCTCACCTTAGATGTGGCTCCACAGCCCTCGTTATAGGCCTCTGAATCTGAACTTCTGGCAGGATCTACTTGACAGGTTCCTCAGAAGAGTCTTTTGCATTCTTTGAGAACAACTGAATGAGATGATTTCCAAGCTCCCTTCCAACATTAAGATTCTGAAGCAAAACAGCAGCTTCTTGACAAGGCCTACAGGTCTTCATTGTTTTTTCACCTTTTCCAGCACATTTCATTCCCCTGTCCTTTCAGCTCATCTCTCTCCAGCTTCAGTAGCATTCTTTCTGTTGTTTCCATCCCAGAATCTACATATTTGCTGTCCCCTCAGCCTGGAACTCCCTTCCCCAAGACTTCACATGGCTGGCTTCCTCTTTTCATTCAGGTCAGTTCTAATACCGCCTCCTGAGAGAGCACATTTCATACTACAGGTATCACATTGCCCTTCCACCCCATACTGTCTATCATAGCACCTTAGCAGGTATCACTATCTGAACTGGTTATCATGCATTCGTTTGGTTACTTGTTTTACCTCTCCCACTTAAAATGTAAGTTCCATGACTTCAGGGATGAGCTTTCTCTTGTCTCTGCAATATCCTTATTGCCTAGAACTTTATTACATAGCAAGTTCTTAGTATATATTGTTGAATAAATAGAATCCACAAATATCAGATGATCTTTGAACACTATCCTACAGACGATATTACTCTAAAAGCAGCCTAGGATTAATAAAACTAAATGTCACATTTACCTTTAGAAATTTGTCATCTCAGATAATATCCCTCTGTGAAACTCCCACCGTCTCCAAATTTGATCTTCATTGCCTGAAAGCACATACACACATGCACAGCACTTGCTCTACTTTAAATTCCTTCAGCTAAAGAAAACATTGCCTAAATTCCCTTAAAGCAATAAATAACCAAGAATTCTCCGAGCATTAAAGGAAAAGCCAACTGAACTGTTTCCCATATAATTTGCAGGCCCACTTGATTTGAAAAGCACATGTGACCTCTACTGGAAGTATGCAATATTGCAGCTTGAACTCAAACTGTCAAACGCATTAGGCACTGAGTGTCTTGTTACCCCTGAAACCAGATGAAGTAAGCAGATGAAAAGAGCAAGACCCGCCAGCAAATAAATGAGTGTATTCGGGGTGCTTGTCCGTTCTGAGAGTTAAATTTACCAAGACCAATTGGGTTGATCACAGAATTCAGGCCTTTCAGACACTGAGTACAATTCTTCCTGTAAGACCAAGAAAAATCAGGAATGACTGGTCATTTTAGGACAATCTAAGAAATAAATAGGATAAGTAGAGAAAAATACATCCAAGAAGGAAGCAAAGTATCTCAGAAAGGACACACAGTCAAGAGAGGATATGACCTAATGTAACCCAAGTGGAGATCAAATTCTTCGTTGGTAAAATAAGGAGGGACTAAGAAGTGACCATGGAGCAGCTGCGCCTTGATGAAAGGTCAAGAAATCACTTACTGACGGCTCGGGCAGATTCAAGCTACAGACATGGTTTGGTCCACATGTTGCTGGTTAAACAATTAATCAGGAGGGGCAATGGCTCTCCAATTTGCCACAATCCGTCTGTCTGTCTCCTATGCACACACATGCACACTTCTGATCTTCTGATTGTGATGTCAGTAGTGAGTGCACATGTCATTTCCATTTAGCACACTGATAATTGTCTAACAGCCAGCCTGCTGTTTCATGCATTCATGTGACTTGCCTGGCCCCTGAAGGCATCTGACTTTACTCTCTTGCCTAATCCCTCTGAGCTGTTCTGCATATTAACGCAACATCTCTTTCCTCTTCACCTCAACACACACACACACACACACACACACACACACACACACACACACGGCTTTAGCAATATGTCTTCCTCCATCATAATGTACTCTGAAGTCCTCACTTGCCAAAAAACATGAACAAAACAGGGCTCCCCTATTCCTTGTCCCCCATCCGCATTTAAGTTTGTAGTAAATCTAGCTTAAAAAGCAGGTGCATGTTATAAGGAAAAATCTCCCTCTTTACTCAGAAGTTAACAATTGTGTGTGTGTGTGTGTGTGTGTGTGTGTGTGTGTGTGTGTAGGAGAGGATAAATCTACATATTTTGCCTTCCTCTTAATATTTGTAAATACTAAGTATAATTTTAAATGTAGATGGTGTCTTCTGATAATTAAGATTACTTTTCTAAAATGCTGTAGATGAGAAAGTAGAGTGTAAAATCATGATGTATTAGCTCTTCTTATCATTTTCATTATGAAGTGACTACAGAAGACCTGCATTTTAGAAATATAATGCTAAGGTATTAAGAACTGCTTATATTTAAGCTCTTATAGCTTAAATATAATTGAACAAACCCAATAGATTATTCTAATTTTTTTTGCATTTTACTTTTATGAGAAATACAATAAAAGGAAGCAAAATAAAACTAAAAGACAAATACTAAAATGAAGTCAAAAGAGCACTACTTTGTACCCAAGACAGATACAGCGAAGTCTATGCTTTCACCACCTTACTGAGCAAGGCAATTGCTCAAAATGAGGCAGAAGGTCCTTCAGTTCTCAAGGCAGCAGAAAAAGATCCCAACAGATTCAGCAATGGTATACTTAAAAAGGAAATGGGTGGGTGCGACATTCAGGCAGAGAATAAACAGGTCTTCATAAACTATCTCTAATGGCCCAGAATGTAGCCTGCTTCCTGCTGAAATTCAAACTGGAAATGCTGGAATTTATGCACAGCAACCAGATGAAAATATTTTTCAACCACACGCTTACATTTCATTATTGCCAAATCACACCATTAATCTATTACCTACTAGCCTAAATAAGAAAAGAGTAATCATCAGTTAAGAAGATAGTTCTTTGAGGAAATGGATTATTTAGGGTGATTTACAAAACTTAAAAATAATTAACAAACTAAGTGAAGTTGAGCACTTATTATGTTCCCAATTTGTGTGAATTGCATTATTTCATTTTTTTCTCAATAATTCTCTGAGGTAAGTACTAGAATTATTCTGATTCTACAGATGAGGAAACTGAGGTTTAGATAGTTTGAGGAGAGTATGTGCCTGAAAAATACATTCTCCTTCTACAAAATCACTCCTGAAGTCAAAAGTAAAATATTTTCACATCATTACAAAGTCTTTCAAATTATAGGGTACTCCACCACCAAGTACTGCTTGGGGAAGATACATTTCTGAAGTGACTTGGATGCTTATAAAGGTAAGCTGAAAGAATTAATAAAAAAAAAAAAAGACAAAAAAATTTAGCACACATTTCATCATATTTTCTGTTAATATGACCTCTCAGTTGCAAGCAACAATTACCATTATAACTAATCTTATAATCTTATAAGTACTTCTAAAATAATTTTTAGAAGTAACACCGAAAGTAATTACACAGTGAAGTATTTAAACATATGTCCACAAAAAGAGTAAAAATTGTCATAATAATATGTGAATGTGTATTTGTGACTTGGGTAAAAATTCTAGTAAAAGGGTCATAGAAAGATTTTTAAAGTTCTTTATTTAAAAAGTGAAGATCTCTTAAAACTATATTAAGTGACTTTGAGATGGCTTTAGTGATGAAAACAAAATTGATGTATGAAAAGACTTCAAATAAAATAGTTTCAGGAAATACTGTAGAAGACAAAGGCTACATTTTAAAATTATTACATTAGGACATACATCTTTAAAAACATGAGTTTGTCTCTCCAGATCCACTTTCTACCTTTCTTTCCCCAGAAGGTGACCTGGACAGACCATACCCATGGGCCCCCTTGGATTCTGGTTTGGGTTGGATTCAGCCAATGGAAATCCAGCTGAGCAGAACATGGGAAGAGAGGAGAATGAGGTCAGGGTATTGATTCCTCAGACTTGTTCCTTGCAAGGTCACTTCACCCAGGCTATGC
This sequence comes from Eidolon dupreanum, assembly GCA_028627145.1. Classification (NCBI taxonomy): domain Eukaryota; kingdom Metazoa; phylum Chordata; class Mammalia; order Chiroptera; family Pteropodidae; genus Eidolon; species Eidolon dupreanum. The sequence goes on along the minus strand of CM053507.1, from coordinate 56,446,657 downwards.
CCCTCCTGGAGGCCACCACTCTTCCATGACAACTCCCACCTTCCAGGTTCCACAGGTGCTTCTTCCCACCTCCCTAAGGGCCCACGAGTGGAAATGTCTGCTGCTACTAACCTCAGGAAATTGCACCACCCTTTGTGGTTTCCCTACATGTGAACTACACTTTTATTAATTTCTTTTTGTAAATAAGCCTTACTTGAGTATGCATGTTTCCTTCTGGGATCCAAATACATTGAATAAAGAATTAAGTTAAATAGTAATATCATAATATTTAATAATATAATTATGTATTAACTATTTCTCTATATTACTAAAACTTTATACATTTAGTAGACTGAACTTTTTATTTTGACTTTCACATTAGGAAAACTGAAACTTCTAAAACTTATACCCAGCCAAGTCTTTCTGACTTGTGAGCTCAAGTGTCTGCCTTCTAACTAATCATGAAATGATAAGGAAAGAGAAAGTATTGCAGACAATTGGGTCAAATGGAAAATGGTGTATTCCATTTCTAAAGGGTTGTTGATATTTTGAGTCTTTTTCTTTAATACTGGGCTTGTTATTATAAGCACATTCTTTTGAACACAAGAGGCTTGGTTATTACCTTTTATCAAAATTTCAGGGGGAACAGATTTTAAAGTGAGCTACAATATAAGAGAACATTCTTCCCGTCCACAGAGTCTTTGAAATTGATTGCAAATGAATCGCTCTGACCGCATATGTGAGAAGCTGAGAGCTCTTGTAATGATGTACATCTGTGAGGCTTCACTTGGGGTTTGGCTGCATTTACATCACTATAAACTCTGCAATTACAGCTCCAGCATTTCCGGCATAGACACAGAGAATACGAATTACAACAGCAGGTTTCCTGCCTTGGATTTCTGCCAGGAGCCTGAGTCACCATCTAGACATCTGTAGAGCATTAAACTGTACTCTTGTTATCTCTCAACACTCTGAACAATGGCCTAAGCCTCTGACACAACAAATGGCTGATGTCTTTTCAAGAAACCATCTAAAGTTAGGCAGCAATTCATGAGCCTGCATAAAACTTCTAGGGTGATTTATACAGTAGAAGAAAAGCCAAAATATAACTGAAATGATTTTTGTAGTCTGAACTTTATTTAAACTTCATGGATTTAGATGGTCTGTGCTACAGACTGAATGTTTGCATCTCCCTTTGCCCCGTCACCCGCCCAAATTCATAAGTTAAATTCTAATCCCTAGTGTGATGGTATTTGGAAGTGGGGTCTTTGGGAGGTGATTAGGTCATGAATGAGATCAATTCTCTTAAAAAGAGACCCCAGAGAGCTTATCCACCCCTTCTGCCATGTGAGGAAACAAGAAGATGGTAGTCTACAAATCAGCAAGTGGGCTCTCATGAGGCACCAAATCTGCTGGTGCCTTGATCTTGGATTTTCCAATCTCAAGAACTGTGAGAAATACATTTCTGTTGTTTATAAGACACTCAGTCTATGGAGCTTTTGTTATAGCTGCCTGAATGGACGAAGGCAGAAGAAAATTCAAAATATAGCTGAGGTAGTTTTTGATAGTCTGAACTTTATTTAAACTTCATAGATTTAGATGGCCTGAAAAGAAGTAAGTGGAAACTCAACAAAAAAAGATGATTCTTCTTAGCCTGTATAAGGAGTAGAGGCAAGTAGGTCAAAGAGGGATAGAAACTATAACTCCTAACCATGTGCCCACTCTGCCTCCTACTCTCCATCTTCACTACTGCCTCTAAAATTCAAACTACCATCATCTTACAGAGAAAACTGCAAACTCTTTACCACCTGTCTTCTGATCCTTGGCTCTCCTACCATCCATTCTCCACAGAGCAGCCATGGTAATCTTTTATAAATACAAATCTAGGCATGATTTTCCCACTTTAAGCCATCCATAAAAGAGTTTGAATTAGATGCTTTGTCCATGAGGATTATCAGAGATAACTTCTTTTGACCTATCTAAAGGGCAGGGCAACTTACTAATTATTGAATGTCTGCTTTTCTTATTATTCTGCAATGGCGTTTTGAAGCCCTCAAGGCACCTTAGCTCACCCCTAAGTCAAAATGTCTTATACACCTCAATCCCCCTTTCTGTCTCTGAACCTCTCATACATATGGGGTCTCTGATTCTCTCATGCATGTGGGGTTTCTGTGGTCATAGGATTAAATTTGATTTTCTCTATTCAATCTGCCTCTTATTGATTTGATTATTTGGCCAGCCAAAAAGAGTCAGAGAGAGGAAAGGGGAATTTTCCCCCTTCCCCACAAACTCCAACCATTCTCCTCATAGCCTTTTCTACTCCAGCTGTTTTTTTTTCTCTCTTAAACATGTCAAGCGTGTCCTACAGACCTTTGCATTAACTTCATCCTCTGGCTGGAATGCTATTTCTTTAGTTTTTTTCTGTGGTTGACTCCTTCAGATCTCAGTTCACATACCACCTGCTGAAAAGCCTTGCTTATCATCCCTATTTTATTTTATTCATAGAACTCATTATTATTTAAAAACACATGCAGAAGAATGATCAGGGATTGCTAGAAATAACTTTGTGCTCATAGATTCCACAGCTTTGAAATGGACCAATTCCTTCAAAATGATAAACTACCAAAACTCAATTAACATGAAATAAATAATCTGGATAGCACTATAACCATTAAAGAAATTGAATTTGTAATTAAAGAGCTTCTGATAAAGAATCTCTAACCCCAGATGGTTTCACTAGAAATTCTTTTTTAAAGAATTTAAAAAATAATTAACAGTAATTTTACACAAACTCTTCCAGAAAACAGAAGAGGAAGGAACATTTTTTGATTCATTTTATGAGTCTAGCATTATCCTAATACAAAGACATTACAAGAATAAAAAAACTATAGATCAATATCTCTCATGAATTTAGGCATAAAATCTTCACCAAAAATGTAGAAAAAGAAATATACACAATGACTAAGTGTGTACCCAGTCATTACTTGATCATGGTCAAACCAAGGGTGCACCTGGAATTTATTCTAGTTTTGTAAATTTCATTTATAATTCAAAATTCAATTAATATAACCCACCGCATCAACAAACTAAACAATTAAAATCATATAATCATATCAATCATTGCAAAGAAAGCACCTGACAAGATCCAATAGACATTTGTGATGAAAAACTCTAGCCAAAGTAGGATTAAAGAGAAAATTATTCAACTTGCTAAGAACATCTACAGTAATCAGTGCAGTGTGATATAGGACAAAGAGTAGACAACAAGATCAATGGAACAGAGAGCCCAGAAATAGACTCACATTAGTCAAGTCAAATAATCTTTGACAAAGGAACAAAGGCAATACAATGGAGAAAGGTGCTAGAACAGCTAGACTCCAATATGTAAAGCAAAGAAAAAAGAGAAGAGCTTCGGGTTGAGATGGTGAAGTAGGTAAATACTGTGCTTGCCTCCTCCCATGACCAAATTAAAATTACAACTAAATTTTAGAACAATCAACCTGGAGAACCACCTGAAGACTAGCTGAACAGATCTCTTATAACTAAGGATATAAAGAAAAAGCCATGACAAGACTAGTGAGAGGAGCGGAGATGCTAAATGGGCTGGCCATATACCCACATATGGTGGTTGAGAATCTGGAGGCATATCTTAGCTGCAGAGGTCCACCCTGAGGAGCAAGGGGTTCCATGCCCACACTGGGCTCCCTAGCCCAAGAGCGCCAGTGCCAGGAAGAACAGTCCTCTTAATTTCCGGCTATGAAAATCAGCAGGGATTGATCTAGGTGAGACAGAGGCTGCTGGAAACTCAGGCATGCAATGAAAGGGCCTGTGCACAAAATCACTCCCTCACAAGCACTCACCATAAGCTCCAAGGAAGGGACAGTAGCTCAAAAAGGGCCAGAGAAAACCGAGGAGACACTAAATTGCATGGCTTCAGGGCAAGGGCTGGAGGGATAGCCACCATTGTTCCTGTGTTGAGCCCTTCTCCCACATGGCCTGGAGTCACAGGCAGGCACTGAATCTGAATCTTCATTAAACTGGTGAAGATTGTTCCCTTGTGCCACATTGATGATTCCCTGAAACCCACCCCACTCATGCTGCAGACTTTCTTAAAAACTTAATAAGCTAAAAGATACTTTGAGACAAATGAAAATGAAAATACAACAACCCTGAATCTATGTCACACAGCAAAAGCAGTCCTAAGAGAGAAATTCATAGTAATACAGGCCTACCTCAATTAAAAAGAAAAATCTCAAACAAATGATCTAACCTTACACCTAAAGGGACTAGGAAAAGAACAACAAAGCCCAAAGTGAGTAGAAGGTAGGAAATAATAAAGATCAGAGAAGAAATAAATGAAATAGAGTCTGAAAAAAACAATACCAAAGAACAATGAAACCAAGAGCTGGTTCTTTGTAAAGATAAACAAAATTGATAAACCTTTAATCACATTCATCAAGAAAAAAACAGAGAGGACCTAAACAAATAAAATCAGAAACAAAAAAGAAGTAACACTGACACCACAGAAATATAAAGGATTATAAGAAAATAAGAAAATACTATGAACATTATATGCCATCAGACTGGACAATCTGGAAGAAATAGATCATTTCCTAGAGACATACAATTTTCCAACTTGAATCAAGAAGAAACAAAATCTGGACAAACCGATTACTACTAATGAAATCAAATCAATAATCAAAAAACTCTCAACAAACAAAAGTCCTGGACTGGATGGCTTCACAGGCAAATTTTATCAAACATTCAAAGAAGAATTAATACCCTTTTCAAATTATTTCAAAAAATTCAATAGGAGGGAAGGTTCCTATGCTCATTTTATGAAGCCAACATTACCTTAACTCCAAACCCAGACAGATATTACAAAAAAAGAAAATTATATGCTGATATCCATGATGAACATAGATGTATAATCCTCCACAAAATATTAGCAAGTCAAATTCAGCAAAATATTAAAAAGATCATAAACTATGATCGAGTAGGATTTATTCCTGGGATGCCAGGTTGGTTCAACCTCTGCAAATCAATTAATGTGACACACCACACAAACAAGGTGAAGGATAAAAATCATGTGATCATACCAATAGATGCGAAAAAGCATTAGACAAAATTCAGCACCCCTTTATGATAAAAACTCTCAGCAAAGTGGGAATAAAGGAAACACTTCAATATAATAAAGGCCATATATGACAAGCCCACAGCTGACATCATACTTAACGGGGAAAAAAGCTAAAAACATTTCTCATAAGATCAGAAACAAGACAAGGATGTCACTTTCAACAGTTCCATTCAACATAGTTTTGGAAGCCCTAGCCACAGCAATCAGACAATAAAAAGAAATAAAAGGCATCTAAATTGAAGAAGAAGTAAAACTGTCAGTATTTGCAGATGACATGATAATATATAAAGAGAACCCTAAAGATTCCACACACACACACACACACACACACACACACACACACACACACAGAATGATAAATGAATTTGGTAAAGTGGCAGGATACAAATTAATATTCAGAAGTTGGTAATGTTTTATACACCAATAATGAACTACTAGAAAGAGAAATTAACAAAACAATCCCATTTACGATGACATTAAAATAAAACCTATGAATAAATTTAATTGAGGTAAAAGAACCGTACTTGAAAAATTATAATACATTAAAGAAAAAACTAAAGAAGATACAAATAAATGTAAGTATGTACTGTGCTCATGGACAGGAAGAATTAACATCGTTAAAATATTCATATTACCCAAAGTAATCCATAAATTCAATATAATCCTTATCAAAATACCAGTGATATTTTCTACAGAACTAAAACAAATAACCCAAAAATTTATTTGGAACCTCAAATAGCCATATTAATCTTGAGAAAGAAGAACAAAGTTGGAAATATCATGCTTCTTGGCTACAAGGCTATAGTAATCAAAGCAGCATGGTACTAGCATGAAAACAGATATATAAATAAATGAAACAGAACAGAAAGGCCGCAAATAAACCTATGCTTACATGGTCAATTAATCTATGACAAAGGAGGCAAGAATATACCATAGAGAAGTCAGTCTCTTCAATAAATGGTGTTGGGAAAATTGGACAGATACATGCCAACAAACAAACAAACAAACAAACAAAAAAGACTGGACCATTTTCCTATACCATATACAAAAATAAACTCAAAATGGATTAAAAACTTCAACATAAGACCTGAAACCATAAAACTCCTAGAAGAAAATATAAGCAATAAACTTTTTGGCTTTGCTTTTAGTAATATGTTTTGGGTATATCTCCTTGGGTAAAGAAAATAAAAGAAAAAAAAATAAAAGAATGGGACTGCATCAAACTAAAAAGATTTTGCACAGCAAATGAAATCATCAACAAAATGAAAAGACAAACTACCAAATGGGAGAGAATACTCACCAATGATACATCTAATAAGGGATATTTAATATCCAAAATTTATAAAGAACTCAGACAACTCAACACCAAAAAAAAAAAAAAAACCACCAAACGATCAATTAGAAAATTGGCAGAGGACCTGAATAGACATTTCTCCAAAAAGGACATACAAATGGCCAATAGAGAAGCATATGAAAAGATACTCCACATCACTAGTCATCAGAGAAATGCAAATTAAAACTGAATGAGATATTACCTCATATCTGTTAGAATGGTTATCACAAATAAATCAACAAACAACAAATGTTAGCAGGGATGTAGAGAAAAGGGAACTCTAATGCATTTTTGGTGAGATTGCAAATTGGTGCAGCCTCTATGGAAAATAACATGGAGGTTCTTTAAAAACTAAAAATAGAATCTTATGACCCAACAATTCCACTTCTGAAGAAAGCCAATACATTAATTCAAAAGAAATATGCATCCCTATGTTTACTGCAGCATTATTTACAATAACCAAGATATGGAAGCAACCTAAATGTCCACCAATGGACTACTGGATAAAAAAGAAATTATACATATATACAGTAAAATATTGCTTGGCCATAAAAAAAGGATGAACTCTTACCATTGTGACAACATATACGGACCTAGAGGGTATTATGCCAAGCGAAAAAGTCAGATGAAGAAAGACAAATACCATATGATTTTACTTATATGTGGAATCTAAAGAACAAAACAAACAAACAAAACAGAAACAGACTCATAGATACGGAAAACAAACTGATGATTGCCAAATGGGATGGAGATTGGAGGGTGGGTGAAAAAGGTGAAGGAATGAAGAAATACAAATTAGTAGTTATAAAACAGTTGTGGAGAGTACACATACTATAGAGTACAGTATAGGGAATATAGTCATTATCGTAATGGCTATGTGTCGTTCCAGATGGGTGCTAGAGTAATCGGGGGATCACTTCATAAATTATAAAAATGTCTAATTTTTATACTGTATACCTGAAACTAATATAAAAAAAGATCCTTATTGTAATCAAAGATATTGTACACCTGAAAGTAATATATTGAATGTCAACTGTAATTGAAAAAAAAAACTTTGGGGCTTGTACATTGTATTTGTCAAGTTGTAGAAGAATCCATTTTCCCAGATCAGATTAAAGCTTCTAAAATAAATACTTCCACTAGTAGCTAGTATGGTATTACCTAAAAGCTGATGGCAGAATAAATATTTGGAGTAGTGTTTTATGAACATATTTGTTAGTACTTGTTCACTGTGATAATGTTTACTTGACTGACATCAAATATGTCTATGGAAACCACTACCTCAACTCTGTAGTTTGAGATATACAGATTGTATGCATTTAGCTATATTGTATTCAATTATTATTGCACTTAGCTTAAAATAAGAATTGATATTGCATTTTTGAGGATCAATGATTGTTATTTGTGAAACTGAACATTTTGTTTGTCTCTTATAAACATTACCTATAAATAAAAAAAAAATCTAAACACAAACCTTACAAATTTCACAAAATTAACTTAAAATGGTTCATATCATACACCTAAATATAAAATTCAAAACTATGTTCTAGAAGATAATAGAAGAGAAAATCTAGGTGACCTTGGATTTAGTGATGACTTTTTAGATACCCACATCAAAAACACAATCCATGAAAGAAAAAGTAATGTCAAGCTTTATCGAAAAACAAAAAACTGAAATATACTGTTAAAAAATATGCATACCACAGAATAGCAGAAAATATTTGAAACACATATCTGATAAAGAACATATCCAAAATATATAGTCTTTTAAAACTCAACAATAAAGGAAAAAATGACCCCATTAAAATAAAAGTGGGCAAGAGATCTGAACTGACCTCTCACCAGAGATAATATCAGATGGCAAATATGTGTATGAAAAAAATGCTCAACATCAAATGTCATTAGGGAATTAAAAATTAGAGTAACAATGAGATACCACTACAAGCCTATTTAGTGGTTAAAATCCAAAACGCTGACAACACCAAACACTAATGAGGACATGAAACAACAGTAACTCTCACTCATTGATGGTGGGAACAAAAAATAATAGTCACTTAAGAATACAATTTGGCAGTTTCTTAGAAGCTAAACCTACTGTACTACACGATGAAGCTTACCACAACAATACAATATGTTAATGATAGGGGAAATCGTGTACAGAGGAGAAGTGATATATGGGAACTCTCTATATTATCTGGTCGATTTTTTTGTAAACCTAAAAGTGCTCTAAAATATAGTCTATTTAGTTAAAAATTAATAGTAGAATCTAGGTGGTAAGTGTATGTTCACTGAAAATTTTTCAACCTTGCTGTATGTTTGAAACATTTTATAGTAAAATATTAAGAGAAAATACTTACAGTCACACAAAACCTTTGTATATACAAAGTTCAAAGCAGTTTTATTCATAATAGCTATAATCTGAAAACAGCCAAATTATTCTTTAATCAGTAAATTCTTAGGCAAAATGTGCTTCAGCTCTACCATGGACTATTGCTTAGCAATAAGAAAGACTGAACTATTCATAAATAAAATAATTTACATGAATCTGAATGAAATTATCCTAAGTGAAAAAAAGCCACTCCTCAAAGGTTACCTATTGCATGATTATATTTACATAACATTCTGGAAATGACAAAATTATAGAAAAAGAGGACAGATTACTGATTGACAAGGGTTAAAGACAAGGTGGGATAATAAAAGCAAACACTAGGAATCTTTGTGGGGATGGGTGTATGAGCCTACACATGTGATAAAATTGTGTAGAAGTACACACACACACACACACACACAAATACACACACAAGAGTATAAGTAAAATTGGGAAATCTGAAAAAGGTAGGTGGATTGTATCAATGTCACTCTCCTGGTTGCGATAATTGCACTGTGATTTTCCAGGATGTTTGTACTGGGAAAAATTGAGTAAATATACATGAGGTCTCTCTGTATTATTTCTTACAAGTGTATGTGAATCTACAATTATCTCAGTAAAAGTTCAATAAAATATTTGATGCACTATAAAATTTGTTAATTTGTTTACTGTCTGTCTCTTTCCAGTAGAACCTAAGCACCACATGCTCAGGTACATTGCCTGTCTGTTTACTTCTGTATCCTTGTCCTGGTGCCTGTGACATAGCAGGTGTTCAAGAAAAATGTGATTAATGAATAGCAACAACAACATGTCAGCATGAAATAAATGTTATGATAAAGGTATTATTCCATACATTCACTCATTCATTCATTCAACAGACATTTACCGAGCAGGACCCAAAAACCATGCAGGTTTGCAGACAATCGAGATGAAGCCAGGAAAAGTCATCATCTTCCAGGAATTTATAAGCAAAAGCATGAGACAACAACTTTAAAAGAGGGACTGTCTGTCTGATCTTAAAGCATCAGTAGTGTCTCTTTGTGGGAGAGAGGAGGGTACCCCAACATTCACTGACATGGTCACCACACTTTGGATAGTGATAAAGCTGCAACATAGAGTAAGAGATGGAGAAGGCAAGGTACATCAGAAGATGAGTTGGCATGTGGTGGGGTTGTTGGATTCATAAATGTCCCTGCCTCTGAGAAGACTGTCTGAACAGAGTAGAGACTCTGCTCACTGGTCTGCAGTGTCACCGTGTGTGCTCACTAGCCGTGTGCCCTTGGGCAAGTTACTCAGGCCCCTTGACCTGCATTTTTTCTCAGCTATAAAATGGAATTAATAACAGTAGTTCTGTGTGTGTATAACTCTTAGATCAGAATCTGGCTCACAGTTGTCCAACGGCTCTTAGATTTCAGTCTGTCAGCTAAACTCGAATCTGGAGCCTCTGAAATATGTTCACAGGCATTTGAATCCAAAGGCAGCCATATTTTCACTTGGAGATGTAACTCTATTTCCATCAACTTGATTCTTTATTTGAAGATGTCCAAAAAAGAAGAGAAGAGGTGACCCAGAAAGCCAGACACCCCTCCCCAGGTACTTCCTTTGGCCTTTTCAGAGGACTAGACATCTAGACTCCACCACTTATGATTTGTCTTCTCAATAATACTTTTTATGGGAGAGTGACTACATGAGAAGCCCAACTAGTTAGCCTGGGGCCGAAGGTCAAAAGAGAGTCTTCAAAGGGTTTACTGGAAGCTAGATTTTAAAAAACAACAACTAAGAACAGTTTTAGGTTTACAAAAAAATTAAACAGGAAACTCCAACACATATCCTCCCTCGACCACAGAACACATTTTCCTCCATTATTAACATTTTTCATTGGTGTATATTTGTTATAATTGATACATCAATATTAATACATTATTAACTAACGTCTATAGTTTACAATAGGGTTTGCTCTTCCTGTGGTACATTCTATGGGTTTGTTAAATGCACAATGTCGTATATACACCATTATAGTATCATGCAGAATAGTTTTACTGAAGAATCTCCTGTTCCACCTATCATCCCTCCCTCCCTTCATCCTTCTGGAAGCACTGGCAATCACTTATCATTTTATAGTCTCAACAGTTTTGCCTTCTCTAGAATGTCATAGAGATGAAAGCATACAGTACGGAGCCTCTTCAGACTGGCTTCTTTCACTTTGCGATAGGTATTTAGGGTTCCTCCATGTCTCTGTGGCTTGATAATTCATTTCTTTTTATTGCTGAATAATATTTCATTGTATGGAGGTACCACAGTTTATTTAACCTTTCTCCTATTGAAGAACATTTTGGTTGCTTCCAGCTTGGCAATTACGAATAAAGCTGCTATAAATATTTATGGGTAGCTTTTTTTGTGTGAACATAAGTTTTTAATTCTTTTGGATAAATACTTAGAGGCATGTTTGCTTAATCAGATAGTAGACCAACATAAGCTTTGTAAAAGACTGACGAACTACCTTCCACTGTGGCTCTACCGTTTTGCATTCCCACCATCAATGATGAGAGTTCCTTTTGCGCCACATCCTTGTCAGTATTTTTATGTTTTCAATATTTTGCATTTTAGCCATCCTTATAGGTATGTAGTAGTATCTCATTTAAATTTGCAATTCTTTAATGACATAGGATGTTGAGCATCTTTTCACATACTTATTTTCCATCTGATATCTTTCTTGGCTAGGGGTCTGTACAGTTTTTAATTGGGTTATACTTTCGGTTGAGTTATAAAAGTTCTTAACATGTACCCAAATGACTTGGGTGTTTTTGGTGTTGTAGCTAAAGAAAGTTATCACAATAAACATAAAGTCACCTAGATTTTCTCCTGTGTCAACTTCTAGAAGTTACGTAATATTCCATTTTGCATTTAGGTCTCTGATGAATTTGAGTTAGATTTTGTGAAAGGTGTATACCATCATCTAGATTCATATTCTTTTTACATGTGGATGTCCAGTTTTTTCAGCATTCTTTGCCAAATTGACTATTCTTTCTCTATTGAATCGCCTTGAGGCTAAATTTTTTAATCAAGTTTTTAAGATTATAAAATAATACATGTTTAAAACTACCCAGAGTGATCTCTTTTAACATTTCCTGTGTGTGTGTGCGTGTGTGTGCGTGTGTGCACGTGTGTGCGTGTGTGTGTGTGTGGTGTATTTGGAATTTTATTACGTATGATCTCAGCCTCTCTCAGTAACTTCATGGCACAATTTCATGGCACTGTTTTTCATCTTAAAATAGTGATTCATAGTTGTGGTCTCTAGGAAATACTATGCAGATTCCTCTATAATCTAATTTTTTGCTTAATCAAATATTGCAAATATTTTTCTAAGCAATTTTCTATATCATCATTTTTTATCATTGCATATTATTCCATGATATGTTTAATCAAATTCTAATGGTCACATATTTAAGTTGTTTATAATATTTCTATTTGTTGCTATAGGAGAAGCTATCACGGACTTGAGTGAGGTCAGGAAAGTGGCCTTTAAAGACTAGAAGATAGGCAAGCAAAAGTGTGTGGAAAGAACAATAGCCTAGACAGAAGATACAAGGTCAGGAGGGTGAGGCGGTTTTAAAGCTACTGGGATCAGAAGCCCCTATGTGAACAGTTTTGTAAAAACATGACCACTCCTGAACACTGGTTAAACCAAACTCAAGGAAAATGAAAACCCGATGGACTTCTAAGCACGGTGGCTTCTGTTGGCTCTGCCCTCCTTCTGCCAACTTTCACTTTGTGTTCTGTCTCTATAACACCAAACCCAACACATATGATTATTGCCCCTTCCTGAACTTCATACCCCGAAGTACAGGGCTGTGCCTCAGTTGCCTTAATATCCCAGATGTTAGATAGTGCGGGGTGTGTATTAGGGGCTCAGTCACCCTTCCAGAATTAAACCATCTTCCAGTAGCAGGTTTTCCAAGCATCTCTTAGTGGAACTAATTCTAGCCGCTACAAAGAGTCAAAGAAAATGTTCATGAGCTGGAAGCTGTGTCAGGAGTGACTGTAGTGGAGTATCAATTAACAGTTGGCTCAGGATTCAAATTCTACGCAATGAGTTTGTAAAAGCAAGAGAAGCATTTTCCTCTGAGGTAGCCAGCTTGCATTCTAGTGCCTGTGACTAGTGAAGTGGCCTCTAATCACTGTCATCTGTTCACACATGCGTACACATGCACAGACCAACACATGCACACACGCACACACACAGCGCTCACACATGCTTGGTTGAGACGAATGCCTGGTAATTTCAGGCTGAACTTCAGAAGAGGGGCTAATGAAAGGGTTCAATGACTGTTATTATGTGTACCTGGTCTCTCCTGATGAACTCCTTTGTCACACCAGGCAAACAGCATTCATCTCCCATCATGCGGGACTCCTTCTTAGCAACCATGTCTAAGCAATACCCTTTCCAGGTGGGCCACATTCTACAGGCACTGAAGCTTAACTTTCTGACTCAAAGAGCCAAAGACAATTCCTGATGGAAGTCCTAGAAGCATATGAATTTGCCTCTGCTCTGTTCCTGCCTGCACAAGCCTTTTTACATGCCAGAAAAAAAAAAAAAAATGTATCAGTTACTCTGAATTCCACAGCTAAACCGTTTGCAATTATACACTCCTGCCCTGCTCATTAAAACAGCTGTGAGCCAAAAATACTTTATAGTACTTGACTGAAATAGCACAGATCATGCTTAATAATAATAATAATAATGATAATACAATCCTGTTTAAACGCTAAGCAGTTTTATGTGGTCCACCACCAGGTGTCACTAATTTCTCTATTACTATAGACTATCTCTTTATTCTTAATAGTTTCTTTAGAAATCTTTAGCGAAAGATTTTCAGCTTTAAAAAAATCTCCATTGCATTAAATGAGACTATGAATTAAACAAATGAATTAGATGGAAAAGACAAAACTTAGTTGTAGATTTAATTCTATAACTGTCTTTGGACTGATGACAGCTTTGAACATAAAAGATACAATCTGATAGCAAATCAGAAATTCCCCCTTAAGTCTGAGCCATCAGTTTTGTGCTGTCTTCCCTTGAAACCAAAATTATTCTCCCTGCTTTTCAAATTCAAAGATAAAATCAGGCTGGGGAGGGAGCAGTTTCCGAAAAGTCTAATAAGAGATAGAGAATAACCAATGAAGAATGCACTAGTTTTGAAAATTTCCTTAAATTGAATTCAGCAAAGGAAGGCTAAGATAAATGTTAAGATTTACAAAAACAAACAAACAAACAAAAAACAAAAAAACAAAAAACAAAAAACAAACCTGTTTTTAAGGACGCATGGGTTTTAATCTGCTGTTTTTAGGATGTAGCTTTTTACGCTAAGGTAGTGGTTCTCAGCCAGAGTGGTTCTCCCCAGGGAACATTGGCCATGTCTGGAAACATTTTCGGTTGTCACAACTAGTGGCAGGGGGGAGAGTGCTACTGGCATCTGTGAGTAGGGGTCAGGGATGTTGTTAAACATACTACAGTGCTCGAAGGAGCCCCCACAACAAAGGAATGTGCAGCCCCAAATGTCAAAAGAGCCAGCGTTGAGAAGCCCTGCTGTTGGATAATATAGACTCTAGAAAGAACCGTGGAGTCAGACAGACTGAGTTCCAGTCCTCCATGTGTCACCTCATAGCTGAATTACTTTGAGTAAGTTACTAAACCTGAGTTTGATCTCTTATTTATAAAATAGAGATGATGAAACCTATATCTCAGGGAGACGAGAGAAGGCTGGGACATCATAAGGGCTCAATAAATGTTACTCTCATTTTCATATTTATTATTACGTTTAAGACTTTAATGTATACATCCTTCTCTCTTCTCTTCCTCTCTTCCTCCCTCCCTCCTTTCTTCCCCCAATAAATATACTGAGTAGGTATTCTGACTGAAGCACTGAAGTAGGCCTGGGGAGACAACAGGAGAAGAGACAGATATATTTGACCCTTACAGAGTTTACATTCCAGTATAAGAGACAGTAAATGATCAGTTACTTCATGAGTGTAGCACATGTGAGCTTTACAAAGCCATGCGAGCATAAGGGGGACCAAATCTGAGGGCATGGATGGGAGGTGGTCATCAGAGGACACTTTTCTGTGGAAGGGACATTGGAGCTGAATGTAAAGGATGACTCAGAATAGTGAGTAAAGAGGGATGTGACAAAGAAAGCCAAGGCCGGGGTACCACAAGTCTAAAATTTCTGAGGCGGGATGAGGCATGAGACTTCATAAAGTCCAACTAGAAAACTCATGCTTATTCTCTGGCCATAGGTCCTGTTTTGAAGCTTTGTATTCTTGATCTATATGCTAGGCGTTTTTTAAAGGGAACATGTTCCAGAGAAGATGGAAGCATGACCTCAAAACTGTTCACCAGCTGAAGGTAACCTCAGGGTTCATAGAGCACCTGCTTTTTATCTCATCGATGTTTTATGTTCATCCTGTCTTGCCATTTAAAAGTATGTGCCAGGATAGACACACTGGCTTAAACCTCTTCCAACCCTTAGCATCTAGCATACAGCCTGCATTTTAAAAGCTCAATAGATATTTGTTGATTTATTCCTGGAAGTCTAAGGTTCAGGACCCAATACTGTTACTTCTAGCTGTGTAGCTTTAGAAAAGTCTCTTAACTTCTCTGAGTTTCAGTTCCTTCATAAAAAGAGGAGAGTGTACTGTTGAGGGCACTGAGAATAGGTTCGGGCCCTGGAAGAACTTTTTTCAAGTTCTTCAGGTAAAAATACTTACATAGTTTATATATGAGCCCCAGGCCCCTTTTAGACTGTTGGCCTGTCTCATTGGTCCTGATGGAATGAACTTCACAGAGCTGTTGTAAATATATAGGAGCATATAAGAAAGGTTTATAGTATGTTATCACTGTCATGTTGTTATTGTTAGAAAAGAAGGAAGAAAAAGAATAGAACAAACCAATCAGATCAGCAAGATGAATTGGAGCGTAGAAGTCTTGAAAAATTCTTAGGACTGCACTTGCTCATGAGAGTATCTAATAAACTCTCGTGATTCTGTTGTATCTAAAAGTCTTTCATGTGGCTGCCTCAAAGGAATCCTGAAAGATTAGCCTTGGGAATGTCTTTAGACATCTTTTAATCCTAGGCTGGCAACAGTTTTCATTTTCACCTATATACTCTGTCCGGTTAGTAAGGCTTTCCAGATTACTATGCTGAAAAAGATACAGAGGTTTCACCCAGATCTGAGGGATAAATAGTGTGATGGTCAATTAGCAATGTCTGCTGTGGGATCAATATGAACATAATGGTGATAGTGACATGTGTGTATTTCTGACCCTTATCTAGATCAATACCTACCTTGCGATGATGATGATCAGAGAGTTTAGTGACCTGTACAAGTGTGATGTAGGTCTAGATGACAAAATTAGTGCAATTCTATTACTGTCAATTTTTGTCTGAACAAAAAGTTCTATTTGAGAAGACTATTTCTTCCTCAGCTGGTAGAGTTATCCATTACATGCCCCTGTGGTCCAGCAGAGTGTCAAGAGCATTTGTTCCATAGCTGGACTCCCTGTTCAAATAGAAGCTCATCAATTGCAATCTATATGACCTTGAACAAGTTACTTAATCTCTCTGTACTTAAGTTTCCTTATCTGTAAAATGGAGATAGTAATAATAACAATTCCTCTTTTAAACTGAATAATAATTCTTTTGCAGGGCTAATGAAGTGAGTTAATGCATGTAAAGTATTAAATTGCGACCAGCATATAAAAACACTTTTAAGTGTTCACCATCTCCTCTTTATCCCTAGTTTGGTTTGAGTTTATTTAAAGATTGAAATGCACACTGGGAAAGAAGTAGTCTCTCTCCTTCTGAGGTCTCACACATAAAGAGTCACAAAAGCTTGGACCTCATTGTGATCATTGTGGCTACATGTGGTGAGACTCTTGTCCACAAATACAGGAAAGAATAGCCAAAAGATGAAGACAGAAAGACAGATCTCAATGTGGTCTTTTGAAATCCTGGATCCAACCATACCTGGAGTCAGAACCTAGATTTAAAGGTTGTTTTGTCTAAGCCAAATTGACAGAAGTTTTTGACACAATTAAAAGGCCCTGATTATTCCACAAGGGACCTTTAACTCTCATGTAGACGTCTGTCCTTGAAGTCATATGTTCCAGAATAATGCACCCAAAGGACCTAAAGGAGACTAACCAGTCCATTCAACATGACTGACTGGGCCCCAGGTCTGATTTTCTCTATGGGGCATTTGCTGGATAAAAGGCTCCTGAGGGCCAAGAAGCCCTTTGGAGCCTGGAAAGGGTCACTGAGCATCCTGACAACACCAGGCACAGCTGAGTCTACACGTGCCAGATCACAGGATGCTCTCAGACCAGCCAGCCCAAATTGATGCTGAAATTTCCCCAGGGACGCCAGTAGCCCTGAGAACAAGATGCTACATGTTGTTGTGCATGTCATCTCATTTTAGAAAACTATGCTGTGGCATTTACTTCCCTGTGATAATAAGGATCAGGTAAAAGAGGTGCCTACTAGCCAAGCATGTATCACTTTCATGGGGAAAACCCAGAGATGCCTGGACAATTAACTCCTACTCAAAAAGAAACCTGGTTTTGATTCTGAAAGTCCTGTGTCAGATGAAGAAATCAGCCCATGCCTGATCTAGCCTCTACCTAAACACCCAGTCTTTAGTTGAAAAAGTTTGGACGTTTCTGCCAAGGGTAAATATGTTCATGGGGTAACCATATGACTTATTGTCCAGAGATACTTTTGTGAGTGGAAAGGGGCACTATGAATTGCTCCAGAACCCAGGTCTAGACCAGAACAGTGCAAAGATATACGACCAACTTTATTAGTCATTAGGGAGGACAGTCCTGTCCCCAAGAAATGTATTGCATTACATTTGGGAAATGTTATCTGATTCAAAAAATTATTCAGATTTAGAATAGGCTCATTCCATTTTTTCCAATCATAATTACTATGTCATGATGACTTGGGGAAGGTTAGCAGACAGGTTAGTTAAAAGACTAAACTAGTTTAGATATATTAATCTATTTTAGGTACTGGGTTCAAATCCTGACTGGACTGCTAAACTGCTGTGCCACCTTGAGCACATTACCTCTCTGTGCCTCAGTTTTCCCATCTTTGAAACAGTGCTAAGACTAGATATCTCATTAGGATGTTACAATAATTAAATTATAATGTAGATTAAGTGACCAGCTAAGTGACTGATATATAGTAAACTCTCAATTATTACTAGCTGATAATTTTAATATTAAATAACTCTCAGTTGTGAAGAGCTCTGAAGCCAGTTTGCTGAATAGTCGAAGTCTTTCATTTGAACTGGCAGTGTATTTTTCTAAGCTCATTGATAAAAGTTATTATGTTTCTACTATGAACTTAAGGACTACCCCTATTTTCAGAACTGGGATAGCCGAGATAATCTTCAGGTTGCATTTTATTTATAGATTGTACTTAAATCATTCAAATAAGAAATATGTTGTACAGTGACTATAGTACAGCTTTTTTGATAAATGCTGGAGATATGGCACTAAATTTGCAAAAACAACAACAACAACAACAACAACAACAACAACAACAACAGCAAAAAAAAAAAAAAACAGGTTCTGGCCTCTCATGGACATTGTAATAAAAATGTAGAAAAAACAAAGCCACCTCTACTGCTCAGCTGCACAATACTCATGTGTAAACACAAGCCGCTAACAAATGTGGCAAGGTTATTTAATCGTAGTGGATTCAGACACCACCTCTGGGGAATTCAGTTCTTCAGAGGTCACACCAGTCCTCCAGTCTCATGCTTATTTTGCATGACCACAGTTCACAAGCTTCCACAGCTTTCCTGCTAAGCCCTGCAGCTCTGCATTCTTCCCAGGACTGCTGGCTACTATTCTTAGTCACCAGTAATTTTGCTTTTATGCTCATTCTCTTGTCCATTTTAAAAACACATGATTGTGAGTCAAAGCTAAAGAGAACAAGCATGTTAGGGAAAGTGGGGCCTGGAGCTCTCAACCCCGTGATTAAACTCCTAGATCATGTTGGTACATTATTAATTCCTTCTTTTAAATATAGACCAGTTTCTTTTGATATGAAATGGGCTGGCTCAGGCTAGTTATGCTAAACAGGTCACCTAATGGTGGTGAAATGTGCAGCCTGAATAAAAGATTCTAGATAGACCCAAGGAGAGAGATGAGGGCTCTGAGCTTCTAGAACCTGGGGATAAAGGGAAATGTGAGAAGAAACTTTCATTCTGCTTATATCACATATTTTTTTCTGAAGGTGTGCTATTTTTCTTTTTCTAATGGCTTAGTGTTGAGCATTTTCAATGATATAACTATTCTTGTGAAATATTTGAGATTTGTGGAATTTCTTAAAAGTAATGTTAAAAACTAGTGATGGGGCCACTAAAATCCATTTTAAATTTGGCATATGTGATATTCCACATTTGAATAACATTTTATAATTTATGCCTAATTTGTTAACAATATTTAGTTTGTCTTGCTTTTTCTTTCTATGCTTCTCCCGGTCCTTTTCACACATTGCCTTTTTAAAAGCAAATTTCTTGACATATTACATACATACAAAAACGTGCAAAACAGCTCGATACAGAATAAACACACCTATCTACTCAGTTCCTAGATCAAGAAACAAAATATTATCAGAACCCAGGAATTCTCTTCCTACCCTCTTCCCACAAAGTTAGCTACTCTCCTGACTTCTAAGGTCATACATTATATTTTAAAAATCTATTTTTAAATAAATTGAATTATTTACTATATTTTCTTTTGTATCTGGTTTCTTTTGTTCAACATTTTATTTTGAAATTTATCCCTGTGTGAACTCATAATTTGTTAATTCTTCTTGCTATAAGAAATACATTGTATAAACACAGCACAATGCATTCATCTATCATGCTACTGATGGGCATTTGGAGTTTTATAGTCTATATGAACGTAGTTACTTATTTTGGGAAACACATACTAAAGAGTAGAATTGCTTGAAGATACATACATGTATATATTACATTATAAATAATATGATTATATGTAACAGAAATAATATAATACACACGTATATTATACATACCTAATTGCATAATGTATGTATCACATATATATGATACTTGTACATATATCCATAGGAACCAATATATATACTCACTTCAGTACATATTACTAAACAGTTGTTCAAAGTTATATCAATTTACACTCCCACCAGCAATGTGAGAACGGTCTCGTTCTTCTATATCATTCCCATCATTTGGTATTCTCTCTTTCATTTTAGTCATTTTGGTGGGGCTGCATTTCCTTTTATAATGTGTGTATTTGCTTCCATTCTCCATTCTCCAGTCATCATAGCCAGTGACTATTTTGCACTAATGGTTGTACTTTAACATAGCTAGTAATTGATATATATCTAGTCACTGAAAAAAACTAAAACAAAAAGCTAAAAATAAAGTATCTATAAAATAAAGTATCTATAAAAATAAAGTATCTATAAGGAATTTAGTCTTAATGTATTGAGAAAATATTACTTTTAATTTTGGTAAAAATAGAGAAGCAAGGAAATGAATCTGATGATCATTTAAATCCAAGATATTTCCATATTACGCCTCCTAAAACTAGCATGATGTAAACGTATTTGGAAACAGTACAAACAACGCTTTGATTACTCCCATGAGCTACTAAGTCCAGTTCTTGCCATGAATTTCTGCTTTCTTCTGAAAACCTCAAAGTTACTAACAACCACAACTCCCTTAACCCAGTGCTATTTAGCAGAGAGGGAGAGAAACTGACAGATGATGAAGATTCTGGTTTCAGGGCATCATTGTGATTAGAGGTCCAAGGACCAGAATCTAGGCCTCCAGCCTTCCAGTTTTTTCATGACAAGATATTGTATTTAGGACAAGGCTAACCACTCATTGATGTGGAATAAACAAAGTGCAACCTCAGCCAGTAGCCTCTGTAGTTCCTTTTAAATTCAGTAAATGGTGAAGTCCATTAGAATCTCAGTACAATCTCATTTGTTATAAAGGAGACCTTCACAATGCAGACATGGCTTAACTATTGCCTCTAATATCTGGTAATGGAAGGATAGAGCAGAACCAGTGCAGGATATTTTGATTCACACGACAGTCCCAAATATGTATCCTGAGAGCTAAATTCTAAGTAAGTTCCTATAAGTTAGCCTCAGCCGCTGTTATGTGTAGAGTGATGCATCAGACCTCACCTTCTGCAGTCAAATATGTCCAAATTCCTGCACTGCCATTCGCTTCAGTGGAACCTCTAACATGTCCCTTAACTTTTCTAAGTCTAATTTTTCTTATTCCTACTACCAAGAGGTTCTGTGGAGATTAGAGATCATGTGTGTATGACAGAACCATAATTTGAGGTATTAACCAATTTCTTCCTTTATTCTCCCCATCTCATCCCCGTTTAGGTGGAGTGACATGAATCGCCATTTGTCCTGGGGCTAGATTTCTCAGAAATGAACCAATTAATAAAAATGACAATTTCTCAGTTTCCAGTTCCAACTCAGACACACAGGGGTGTGGAGGCAAAATGAATCACCTTTTAAACCCCAGTTCTCTCAGAGTCCTGGAGTGTTGTGGGGATAGCACATCTAAAACTTTCCATGGTCCTGAGTGGGAAGTGAAAGTTGGCTGAGGAGGAGAGATGCATGCACCTGTACAGGGTGCTGTGATGAGTACAAGGAGCTAAGTATCAGGTGTCAGCTGTGTGGAAAGTTTCCACTGAGAATAAGAGGAGGACTGACCTTCACCTCAATAGGTTATCTGAGCCAGGAGATTCATGGGGACCAGTCAGAACTGACAGATTGTCCAGACTCCACTCAGAGATGCATTAAGGTCTGACACTGGACGTGGTTCTATACTATAGCGGTTAGTACATCTGCTTTATACACAGAAGGTCTTGGGTTTGCACCCCAGTGGAGCCACAGTCCATGGTCTACGGCCATGCCATCCTGAATAAGCCCGATGTCTGATCTTGGAAGCTAAGCAGGGTCAGGCCTGGTTAGTACTTGGATGAGAGACCATCTAGGAAGACTAGGTGCTATAGGCATAAAAAAAAAAAATTACACTAAGTATTGGAAACCAACAAAGGGCCCACCAGGTCCAAGCAGAGAAGTGGACACCCACTCCGTGCTGTCACCAGGTTGGCACCTGAATGAGTCCTCCCAGGCTCGGTACCTTACCTGGGTAGAAAGGGAGAATAAATTGGAGGAAAGACAATTCTAAACATGTTTGGAATGCCAAAACTGGGCTAAATAAACCATTTCTGGATCAGACGATGTTCACTACATAGATTGTGGGTTGAAATTATTTTATTAAAGAATTTATTAAAATTATGTTTCTTGTATATTCTGAGTGATGCTGAGAATTCACACCTATTACATGTGAGAAAATGCCCAAGTAAATGGTCATTACTATTATCTGGAAGATCTAATTAACATCCTGTCTCATGTCTCCCAAAATTAAGTTGTAATTGCAGTGGTTGTTCTGCCATGCTATAAATAGTTTCCACTAATACTGTACTACCTGCTGGGAGAGCTTTTTTGATATCAGGATATAAATGTTGACAACTCACCAGATGGTATCATCTTTAAAAAAAACCCAAAAAACAAAAAACAAAAAACAAAACTAATTTGTACAAAGCATTCTTCACCATTACCCTGAGTTAATGTAACTGAGACGTGAGAAGAAAACACCTTGAACCAATCAGAAACTCACAACACAAGTTTTCTGTATTCAAGGGAAGCCATGTCCCTCTCACTTGTGATATTTGTTGTGCTCTCTCCCGAGGTCCATGGAAAACAGCCAGTCACTGATCACCATCTGTCAAGGATAATTCTGGGTGGCTGCAGCTGCAACCCAGTGTCTGGTAATCACCACTTCAAGTTCCCTTAATACTAAATAGCTAGCTCAAGTGGCTGCCTGGCTAGCAGATTTCACTATAGCCGCCTCTCTCTCTAGTAAGACATCCAGATTTCAAAGTACCAAAGAGCTTCACAAACCTGATACCATAGAGTTCCTTCTTTCTTTGCTTAGGGGTCTATATTGAGCTTTTAGGACTGCTCACCTGGACCCACACATCTAAGCTGGATAGGACCCCTTATATGGACTGTTAAGTACTCCCATAATTGGTCCTTCTGTTCTGACTTTCCATTCCACAAACTATCTGTAATCCATCCAATGCCAGTTCTAGATTAATCATCCAAAAGCCCACATCAAGCTATATCACTTCCCAGCTTTCAATCCTTTAATATTTCCATGTTGGCTACAAAATAAGTGTAAACTTCCAGACTTAGCATTCAAGGCTCTTAGTATCTGGTCCCAGTCTTGGGAAGTAATATAATGTAACGGTCGAGGTCACTGATGCTGACTCAAAGCTCAGAACTATTATTTCCTTAATCAAATTAGTTACTCTTTCAGTTTGTTCATCTTAAAATGAGATTAATGATGCTTCCACAACTGTGGTAGGATTAAGTTAGATCCAAGTAATGTGCTCAGTATGTCTGTGTTAAACATACTCATTTGAGGTACGTCATAGTTATAATAATTACTATTAAATTTTCAGTATTATTTCCTTCATTTGACCAATATTCCATCCACAATACACTATCTATTGAGTCAGTACAGTATATGCGGTTAAATATTAGAATTTTACAATTAGATGGTCTAGACATAAATGCTGACTTTGCTACTTGCTGTGTGACTTGAGCAAGTTACTTAAATTTTCTGGGCTTCACTGTCCTCAGTAAAATAGAGATAATAATACTTGCCTCATAGGGATTCAGTGAGAGAATGCATGGGAAAAACTTAAGTCTTGGAACAAAGAAAGTACTCAGGAAAAACCAAGCATTATTTTCTGTCCTTTTTTTTGGAGGAGCTTACTTAAAATTTGCTCTTTGAACATACATTATTTCATTTGCATGTCTTATTTTGCTTTCTTCCAATTCTAGAATCACCTTACACACTTTACTCTTGTATTTATAACTCTCTAGGTCCCACAGTCTTTAAACCCAGATCAAATAAGCAAGTGTTCCTTTCCTCTTATAAAAGCCTTTCCTGATGCCTCAGCGGGAAACAATTTCTCGGAAATATCTCTGGGAGTATAAAGGGGTGCCTTTTCAACAAAACTGAGGCATCCTGGACTGTGTATGTTTTATCTCAACAACTAAATTATCAAGTTTGAGGACACAGACTCCGTCTATTTCATCTTCCTATCACCTCCAGAGTAGGAGCTCAAAAAATGCTCATGGAACTGACCACATTTCATACAGTTCCCATCTCTTTTGTCAAAGGGCCATGATGTTTGGAAACTGAAGCTATGAAGTGAAGAAAAGGAAGGTGAACTTTCCACTGCAAAGTGAGCTTTGCTAATATTACATTTGACATTTCTTCTCCTCTGAAGCCAGTTTTGGGCAAGAGAAAGCACTGTTGATGAGTCAAAAGGTCTGTTGTTGCTTCAAAAGAAACAAATGTCAAAAGCCCTGCCCTCACAAATCTCACAGTCACTGTGCATGCAGCTAGAGCTCTGCTACTCTGAATTCTATCGATGTGATTAAACCAGTCCTTCTGATTGAGCCTTTCCTGGATCTTGCAAAAGAGGCTTCTCTGGGGTTTAAGGTCTTATCTTTCACTCCTATCTTTGCATCCATTGCCTCAGGAAGCTCTCACTAAATAATCCCTAGTGAAAAGCCTCTTCCCAACCCTTAAGGGGAAGCTTATACAAGAGAAATGCCCCATGGTACAGATGGCCCTTACATGACTTCTAGCCTCTTCTATGAAATATTACTTAATGAGCAAGGAAGTCTTAGATGAGGACTTATTAATCTCTTTTTATCTGTGTATATTGATTGCAGTGATGAGTTTCTCAAGGGAAGGGGAGACCTTGAGATTGAGTGAAAAGAGCTTGGCTTTTGGCTCCAGTCAAATCCAAGCACTAACACTGCAAGGCTGAGTGATCATGAGCAAGTGACTGTTTTTTGGAGCTTTAGTTTTTCATTTGTAAATGAAAAGGGGAAAGGGCCACCTAACTCACAGAAACAAAGACCTAAAGACTTTAATTTAAAGGTTTCTGTATATACTTTTAAATAAATTTATATTTGTAAAGGCAGTACACACTAGTAATCAAGCACATAGACTTTTGGGACCAGAAAGACATGGATTCAAACCCTCTCTCAACCACTTCCAACTGTGTGACCTCAGGAGAGTGTTTCACCTCTCTGAGCCTTTGTTTCCTCATCTGTAAAATGGAAATAACACCATTACCTAAAAACCTATGGGAAAGCAATGAGTTAGAGAAAGTAAATTGCCTGGCACAGTAACCACTCCATTTGTGGCACTCAAAAGTGTACAACTATCTCCTCTATTTACACATTCATATCTCCATCATCTACATTGTACTTTACAAATAGTGTACTCATGACAAACTTTTGTGGATGAAATTATAAACAGCCTATATTCCTCTAAGCATTGAATGAAGAGAATTGCTGTGTACTTCTCCAACCAGTGTCAGGTCTCATACTATTCCTTCATTAGGAAGCCTTTCCTATTATTCTGGCTGAGCAGAGATATTGCAAAGCAATATTGCTCCTCATTGACTACTGTAACAGACCTAATTGGGTTAGTAACAACAGTGGACTCCCTTGGTGACAGGAAAGCTGTAAACATCCTAGAGAAACAACCACAACTTCAACCTTCTCAGAGATAAGAACTACTAATTTTCTGTCACCCAGCCTGACATGGCTGCTAGTAAGTCACGCCTGCAAAGGGAACTTCAGAGGGCTCATTGGGAGCTTCCTAACGTGGGGTGCAAAGAAGACTTCAGCTGATCATATACAAGGGGAGTTTTCTTTGTGTTCTGATTGACTACTCACGTGGAGAAGTGTGTGTAAACACATGGAAACTTCTGTGCGTATACATGGGGCTAGAATATTAGACTCTTCCCACTAAAAGAAGAACAAAGAGTTTTCTCCTTCCCTACATGATATTGAAGAATAAGCACTTACCAAGTGCTGATCAACTAACAAATTGAGTATTTGGACTACAGAGAAAATAAATCACAGTCCTCATTTTTAAGGAATGAGCAAACTCACAGGGGATTTGCATACATATACCGCTCATCCTTCAGAGACTCAAAATTAATTTCTCCCTCATATGTGCCCACATGTATATAGCTTGACTTTCATAACCTCTATAACAGTAATCATGTTAGTCTATTCCAAAAATAAAAATGGATTCTTACAGAAATATTTGATCCCACAGTTCTCAACAAAACAAGATTAGAGAAAGAATAAAACACACTTCCCTCTTTTAAGTTTTCTCCAGGACCCATATTTTCTATAATAAAATATGGTTTACTTTTTTACTAAGACAATAATGAAAAAGAGTTATTGCATTTAAAGGTCAGAAACAGACTAAGCCTCTTGAAGTCACATTTTATCAAAATGGAAATGCTATAATAAAATATTGATATTTTTAAAAAGTAAGTTCTGAAATGTGTAAGTCTTTTTTTATATATTTGGAAGAAATATCTGGGGGTATAAGCTTCAAAATTGTAGCCTTAGTAATTAGGTTATTCTGGGTTAAGAATTTAATCTATATCTTGCAATGCTTATCCAGACTACGCTCTTTGTTCTTTCTGACTTTTTTAGAATACATGTTTTCTATCACTGTTCATGCTCCAGCTTTCAAAATTAATAGATTGATTTAATCAAAGGAGGAGAAAAGAGAACAAATTTTGGTTTACTGTTTGTTTGTTTTTTTAATGGCAGAAATTTCAGGAAAACTGAGTACTACAGCCTCATTCCACAGAGGAGGACTGAGAACAACAGGGTCACAGAGTACAATACAAAACTAAGATTAAAATTTGCCTCTCTCTCTCAAACTGATGCCATTTGCATACAGAAAGTTAGTACACAAATTAGGATCTACAGTTCCTAGAATGTATGGACAAGCTATTAGGATCTAAAAATTCTTTTCCACCTATCAGTTAACAGTGGTTCATTCACTTGTTCAGTCATTCTCTAGCTATTTCCTAATTTTCTGCTTAGATGCCAGGCAAATCTCTAAACTCTGTGGACACAGAGTGGGTAGCTGTATCTGGTCCCATCCTTCCTGATCCTATGATACAGAACTATAGAATATGTTCTTGGGTCTCAACAGTCTCCATGTCAAGTTATTTTGTTTTTACCTAGGTGTCCTTTTACTATAGTGCTCTACTCGGAAACTGAATATAGCTTTCTTCAAATAGCTACTAGAACAAACAAGAATATTTTCAAAATGAGATTCTTTTCCATTTTACCATGACATACTTTTAAAAGAACTAGGCATACTTGTGCTGACTTCCTATTGACTCCATTTTAAGAAGTTAAAATCAGGAAGTAATAAAAATTGTGTATAGAGATGGATATCTAAAGATGTTCACTATAGCATTATTCATAAGATAGCAAAAGTGAAAACAACTT
Source organism: Eidolon dupreanum (assembly GCA_028627145.1). Taxonomy (NCBI): domain Eukaryota; kingdom Metazoa; phylum Chordata; class Mammalia; order Chiroptera; family Pteropodidae; genus Eidolon; species Eidolon dupreanum. The sequence continues at coordinate 56,419,325 of CM053507.1, read as the reverse complement.
AATATCCCTATAATTAGAAACTGATTAAATAAACTTTAATACAGTGATATAGTACTACGCCATCAATAGAAGTAAACTTTTAGAAAATTTTCTTATGACATCACAATATAATATGTGAAAAAGGTTATAAAACAATATTTATAGCATAATGCTAATTACGTAGGCTACATTAAGTTTTGTAATTATGAATGATGCTTATTTTCTGCTTTTTGTTTTTCTGTATTTTCTAAATTTTAATAGCAAAGATTGTTATTTTGGTAATCAGAAAAAAAAGTGTCATTTATATAACAAATTACGTCAATTTGCTTTCTATTATAAGATTTATTTCCTGTTAAATTTATTTAACAGGAGATACAGATGACTGAACTACTTAACTTTTTTTATAATTCCTCAACTAAATGTTAGACAACACTCCATTAGTAATTGCCTGGTGTGAGTACTCCATTGCTGTGTACTACTGTGACCATTGTAAAAAATGTAAATTACAAGGAAATGTCTTCCTTTCTTATTCAGTAACTGAATTATGTGACAGTGTTTATTTATTCACACTTTGTGGATAAATAATGTGTTTTCAAATACATTTTTTGTTACTGATCTCAAAAGATTGGGAAAAAATATTGTAAGTGTGGTAACAGAAAAACTGCGGCTTTATGCAATTAAATAATTGTTTTCCAAACCACAAATTCGAGTGTCTGTAAAAATATCATATTTATGACTTTTTATAAAAGTCTGCAATAAGTCTTGATTCCGCAGACCTTTATGTAGTCAACAGAATTTTCTGATGTTATTATCGTATCCACGAAATAAGGGCAATTTCATAAAAAAATTCTTCCACATTAATTTCTCAATACATAAGGAAAAGGACTAATTTCATATAACATATTAAAATTTCTATTCCTATCTTACTTTTCACGTGAACCTGTATGTGATAATTCCACTGGTTATGAGAAGATAGCACACACTGTTCAAGAACTGGATTAAAATTATGAATACTTTGAGGCAATGCAACAAAATTTAATCTCTAGATGTTTACAAGGTTGGCCCCAATAAAACACTAGGTCAGTTTTTCTTCAACTAAAATAGTTTGCCAAGTTAGGAAGAGATTTGTTCATTTATCCATTCATTTATTTAATCAATAAATGGTAACAGTATTTGGTACTCTGCTAGGCTCTGAGCATACTTTAGTGATTAAAAAAGAATTTCTGCCCTTACAAAGTTTCTAAACTTATGAGAGAGATAAACAATGAAGAAAGGAACGAACCAAGAATCCAATAATGTCTATTACTATCAATGCTATTGAAAAAAACAAGTGTGGTGCTGATGCTGATGTAGAATCTATCAAAGTGAAGAGATATCTATTGAGCCTATAGAGAAGAAATTGCAAAGGAAAGATATTTCAATGGAGGTTTGAAGGGTTGGAAGTGGCCAGCCCTGGGAAGAGGAGAGGAAAGAACTTCCAGGAACAAGGATTAGAGCAATAGTCTAAGACAAGAAAGAGGCTGGTCTGTTCAAAGAACTGAAACGAGGCGAGTAGCCATGGAGTGGGCTGAGCTTTGGGAAGCTCAGTAAAACAGGCTTGGATGGGGCTATGCCACTCTGAGAGGGGAAGAGACATAGGTAGACAGATCAGTGATGAGCAGGGTAAGGAACACCTTTCATCATGTCAGGAAGAAAAGAGAAAAAAAAATGTGTGTACATAGTAAGTTATGTTAGTTAGTTTGGCCACAGGAAGTTGAAGGACATGGTTCCTCTCTTTCTGAAAGTAGGACATGAGTGCATCTGCTGAAAGGAAAAAAGAGATGGATGTACCTGAAGTTTAAGGAGATATGGCCCAGTTTGAAATAGCTCCTCTAAAGCAAAGAATGAGAAAAAGAGAGAGAGAGCTGACTAAGGAAACAGAAATTGCTGGGTGACACCTAGATTCCTGCTGGTAGGAGGCTGCAAATTTATAGTTTTAATAAAAGCAAATGAAATCTTTGGCCAGCAGGTTACAGAACAGCAAGTGTAGTCAGTCTTATTTATGCAATATGCATTTATCTTTAAACACATAGGCGAAGAAATTTCATCAACATGTCCAACACTATCAACATATGGGGTGAGTGATTTTGATGTATTCCTTATTGTTTGAATTATTTAGTATGACTCATTTCATTGTTAGATTTATTTCATATTTGCACATTGGAAATTATTGTATTGCCCATGGGGGAATTTAGAGAATTATAGAATTCTAGAACTGAAAGGGACCATCTTGGCCCTTTTAAAGATGAAGAAAGTTAGGTCCAGAAAGAGGAAGATTTTTGTTAAAGTCTTGTAAAGATTTAACTGCAGAAATGGGTATGTTCCAGGCCTCTTAACTCCTACACAAGGGTCTCTCCTATGCTAAATTAAGATAGAGTATAAAATTTAAAATAATGCATAGAAGACAGTCCTTAACATTAGTATTGAAGTTACTTTTTAGATACGGATATATCTTGTTTGATGACAATACTTCGAAGTATGCATACATGTATATGTGTATGTGTATATATTTGTACAGATGTATGTACACATATACATACATACATACATAACTTTAAATCCAAATTGCATTATATACATTATCTAGTTTTATCTTAGAAACTATATCTTTCTACATACACCATATTGGGCACTTCATGGAGAAGTCAATCAGGTTAATCCTTTACCATTGTTATCCCACTTTCAGCTAGTGGTTGTCATGGGCACAGATAAAATTTCTCAAACTGACAATTGAGATTCATAAAATATAATTACATCTTATTTCTTTTTATAGAAAGATGTTAAGGGGGAGAAGATTAACTAAAAACACAAAGAAAGCAAAGAGATTTTTAAATATAACAAAAGAAAAATACTACCACCTTCTCTTGGCTTCTGTTCACTTGTGCACATTCAGCTTTACACATCTGATTGTTGAAAGACTGTGAGGACACCTGAATAAATAATGTTTATGTGTATTCTAGATTGCCTTGAGCTAGCTAGGCAAGAGAGTACAGGAAATATATCATCAGTATTCTCTCTAACACACTGGGTAGGACATCCAGAATAAACATAAATGTCATTTATGCAGATGTCCTTCCCACTCTCCAAAATGAAACATGAATGGAATAAAAAATTTTAAAAATGGACAGTGTCAGTGATCTGTGGAACCATTTCAAAAGGCCTAATAAAAGAATTGGAGTTCCCAGAGAAAGGCAGAACAGAGCAAGGAGGAAAAAAAAGGAGAATAATGGTTGGAATTTTTCCAAATTTGATGAAAACAATGGAGTAGTACATGTGAAGGAACGTACACCAAAGTACTTCACAATTCAATTTCTCAGAACACATATAAAGAGAAAATCTTAAATGCAACCAGGGAGAAAAGACACATTATGCACAGAGGAATGATGATAAAAATTATAGAAAATTTGTTAGAAACAAAGCAAGTAAGAGTATAGTGGAGCAGCATCTCTAAAATACTGAAAGCAAAAACCCTCACAACCTAGAGTTTCACACTCAGCAAAAATGTATTTCAAAAACAAAGATAACAAAAGCTTTTCAGACATAGTAAAGCTAAAAACATTTATGGCAGCTGACATATACTACCAAAAAAATGTTAGAGAAAGTCTTTCAAACAGAAGGAAAATGAAACCAGGTAGAAATGTGGATCTAAGCACGGGAATAAGGAGCATTGGAAATGGTAGCTATGTGATCTATTACATGTCAATTATACCTAAATAAAGTATTAAAAATAAAATATGTATAGATAAATAAAATTTACCTAAGAAAATATTCATTGAATATCTGCTATATTTTGACATTTTTCTTTGTTGAGAACATCAACATTGATTAGATATCTTCTTTGTCCTGGAATGTCTTACAGAAAATGAGATGAGACCACAATAAATATTTCTAATAATTAAAAAACATACAAATCAAAAAATAGTCAGGTTCCTCTTTATCTCTCAACCTAAATGCCAAAGCAAAATGAAGAATTTGATTCTACTATTTCTTATACTTAATGGTTACTTGGACCCTCTTTCTTCCTCTTCCTTAAAATTTCCTAATGTTATTAAAGATAATCTTTTTTTCCTTTGTCCTTCAAGGTTCTTTACTTTGGTAAAAATCCTTATTCATTATTTTTCTCTAATGTGAGCAAGATTAAAAGCCATAGACTATGTCCTTCTCAAGTCTGATATCAGATCTCTATTAGTCCCTTAATACCAACTTTAATTAGACCAGAGTCAGTGTTTTTGTCTTGTAAGTGAACTTTCTAAATAGGCTTCCCCCTAGGAATCTTATCAACACAGAATTTCTCACTTCATCTCAATGTGTGACCTCTTTTAAGACAACTTAATATATGAAAGTCAAAATTTACAGAACTTGTAAATTGAGGGCTGATTATCTGAATTAGAAAAGATTTTTATAAAGAATTCCTTCAACTTTATAAAAAAATTTGACAGAAAGGCTGACTTGAGGAGATGGCAAGGAAAAGAAAGACTATAAAACTGCCAGCAAGAGGCTGAGAAAACTGCTAATTAAAAGGCAAAGAGAGAGGAAAAGGAAACATTTCAGATATTATAATGTCAGTCAATGAGAAAACATAAATATATTAGTATACAACTTCTGGAGAAACAAACATTAAGGAATGAAGGAATTAAAGTAAACTTTGTTAATATATTAGTAACTATTTTTAAAGCAACTTTTCAAGAAGAAAATTGATTTTAATAGTAACCTTTTATGTAAGAAGGTGGTGGGAGTGGTGAAGAATGTAATACAGTAGTTATAAATTTGGGATTGGAGGCCAGACTGCCTGCAATTTGTGTGTGACTCTCCCCAGTGAATAACTTAACCTCACAGTTTCTATCTCTTCATCTGTAAAATGGAGACAATAATAATATTTCATCCTTAGTATTAATGGAAAACCGAGTTGGGTAATGCAATATCCAACACCGACTAAAGCACAAGATACCTTTAAATTCACATATGTGAAAAGGGAGCATATTGAGAAATCTCACTGAAGAGAAAGGCTTTAACTTAGCACACTGTCTAGGACAGACTGAGTATTCAGTACATGACAACTATTATTATTAGTGTGCAGACACTTCCTCCATTTACTCTCCTTCACCATGGAGAGTGTAAATTTTATAATTAGGAGAACAAGCAAAATAAAAATGACGGTGGAAAAGAAAACAAACCCTCATAAAGTAACTGAATGAATTTGCTTTCCTCAAATCTAAACCAAGTTGATGTCAAAGCCATGATTAAAATCACCTGTCTACCAAGTATAGTCTTCATTTGTATGAAATACCGCTGAAATTAGGCAAAAAAAATAAATAAATAAATAAGAAAAGAAAGAAAGAAAAGTAATCCTTTTTCAAGGATGAAAGAGAGAGAGCTTTTCTTTGCATTCTGAAGTCATAATTAAGCATATTGAGTTCAGTGCAACTTGATCTTTATCATTATAATGAACTCTTTGGCAAATGTTAATGGATCATCTATAAATTACTTTTATATTGTTTTTCATCACTGGTGAAACTGATAAACAGGGGTCAGTATCGAAAAGTGAAAGTCCCTAGAAACCTGCCAGTCTGCCTGCCAGTGAGAAACTATTAGGTGTCAGAAAAAAAAAGTCATCTGCTTTGGTGCAGTGTTCTACTTATAATGCAAGCCTATTTGATGTTTCAGGAGTAAGAAATACAAGATTGCTTTAAATTCAAACATACTGAAAGGGAGCATATTGAGAAACCTTAGTAAAAAGAGATGTTTTCTTCCTTTGCTGAAGGTTTGCTCCTTGAGGCTGCAGCAAGCTACACCTGAACTTGAATTGACACCTCAATCAAGAAGCCTAACATTCATTTATGAGATGAATAAGACAGCAGTCCTTGCCTGCAGGGATTTACAAAGGATAAAGAAGGTACAAATGTTACCCTTATGAGATGTAAAAGAAAATGGCTTTGAGAATCCAAAGGCTCTCGGGATAATATAGGAGAATCTGAAAACTTGTCTGGAATGGAGAAGTGGCATCTGAACTAGGCCTTCCATGTTGGGTTAGACATTGGCAGGTGGAGATGCAGAAATTCAAGTGAAGAGGGCATTCCAGTTGCAGCAGCTGTCATGGGAAGATGCTAAACAACCAATCATCCCAGTTTGTCCAGGGCTGAGGGATTTTCTGGGACACAAGACTTTCAGTGTTAGAACTGGAAAAGTCCATGACCAGTCAGATGAGTTGTCATTCTAAGATATGCAAGTAAGGCTGAAGTTGGTTCTAAAAGTAACAGCTCAAGTTTAACAAGGGCAGGGTTCTCGAAAGGTGTTGTGTGGATGGGTGACCTGCATCTTAAACACCCAGTTTTGCATTTTAAAAAATAAAGATGCCTAGGCCCTACCCTTGATTTACTAAATCAGAATTTCTGGTGGGGGTGTAGGTTGTTTCAAATGAGTTCTCCAGGTGCTTGTTAATCACAATATAGTTTGAAAACTGGCAGAAAGCATAGAGTTTGTGTAAGGAAAAAAAAAATCCAAAACATAAATCTCATACTCACTACTTAAATATTCAACAAGCTTTCAATTATTTTGAGTATAAGAAATAAACTCTTTTTCCTGCTGTATAACAAGTTAGCTCAAAAATGAGCCATAGAAACAGCAAACATTTACATTCTGAATGTCAGAACCTAGGAGAGCTTAGTTGGATGGATATTGCTCAAAGTGTTTCATGAGATTTCAGTCGAACTATCATCTAGACCTACAGTCATCTCAAAGCCTGGAGAATACAGTTTCAAGGTCATTCATTCACTTGTTTGCAGGCCTCATACCCTCCCTTTCTGCTGGCTGGAGACTTCAATTTCCTGTCTCTTGGGCCTCTCCATTGGGCAGACCAACTCAGTGTAATGTGGGAGGGGATGACACAAAGATGTGAGTACCAGGAGGTGGGGATCATTGGAGACCATCTTAGAGGTTAACTAGAACATAATGTCATTCCCAAATTGGACCCATTTTATAGATCTGGAAAGTGAAGCTCAGGAAGAATATAACTTTCCCCATTGTCCTATAAGTAATGTGGCAGGATCAGGACTGAAATCAAGATTTATCTGACCCTTAACTTGTGAAAAATATTTTAACCACTAGGCTAGTCTTTGTCATAAAAAGTATTTAATAAAATTATCATATAAAATTGTATTTACCAGGAGACTGATTTGCCTTATCACTAAACTATAATTATATATTAAATACTAAATTTAACATTAATATTAAATGAAATTGATTAATAAAATTAAATAACATAAATTTAACTTCCAGAAAGGACAACTGTCTATTACAAAGCTTTGCTTTTCTTCCAGTGAGACATACATGATATCTTTAATGGGCAGGGGGCGGGGGGGGAGGGGGGAAGGGAAGAAAAATGAGACTGTCATGCTTATTGTCCCAAGAGGAAGAAAATGTTGAGTATTTTGCATGAGTCATTCATATGATTCTCACTTGTGATATTTTTAAACCGTAGAATTCCAATGGGGAGATTCTGAGAGAAAAACAAAATCTTATAACAAGAAATGAAAGGTTGTAGCACATTCTATATCTTAGAGGATCAATTCCCTCATAACTTATGCCATTTTTCTGGCCTGTCTTTACTTTGCTCTTAGCAAATTTGATATTGTTTAAAGAAAAAAAATTACATCCAGATGACCAGCATTTAAAATTTCTTTTACACACACGTGCGCACACACACACACACACACACACACTTTTTCTTACATACCTGATTCTCAAGGTGATTGAAGGTCTTACTGCTTTTGGAGCTCGACTGGCATTGGTGATCCCTTTCTCTCTCCCCTTAGTTCCAAAATGCTGTCCCCATAAGAGAACACACTCTCATAAAGGATCTGCCAGCAGCCATTTACAACATAATATAAAATTAACCCAGCTGTTACTTTTTCCAAAAAAATTTTTCCATTTAAATGTTATCACTAACAGTGGATCAACAGCTTTTTTTGAAGAGTCCTAGAATAAGAATAGTCGTGAAGAAAAGGCAAAAGCATTCAATGGAGAATTCATGTGATGTATGAAAGTAAAGTTGGAGCAGGTTAACAATCTACATCAATTCTATGGCCCTTGGCAACAGTATATATTTGCTCCTCAGCTGCCGAGAATTACACACTGGGAGGGTTTCATTAACTCCATGGGACCTCATTGAGCCATGAACCCTATGGCCCTTAACACTCATAGTATGTCATGATGGACAGCGTCTCCAGATAACTCACCTTTCTCTTGTTAAAACTCAAAATGACTGCTGTTTTATGGGAGAAGACAAAGTAACACCAAACAATGGTGTAGCTTCTTTAAAAACCTCACTAAAAATTGCTGGCAGAGTCTAAAAGATCATATCTGTGAAATACTAATAACTTTTTTAAAGCAGGGAATGGAAAAATCTGAAGTCCACATTCAATGCTTTTCATAACTCTTCATAGTAGCTATCCTCTGCTGGGTACTTATTGAGTGTTAGCCTTCTAAGTATTTTACATGCATTTTAAAATTTCATAATCACAAAAAATGTGTGAAGTAAGTACATCTATCCCAACTTTACAGGTAAGATTAAAAAACTTCCCCACACTTGGAAGTAACTGATCTCAAAACACAAACATGAATCTGTCTGATCCCATAGAATAAAATACCTTCTGTGCATATAATGAGTTATTGGATCATATACTACTTGATCTCCCAAATATATGAAGTGAGCTAAGCAGGTATCAATGTGTTAGTTTTACATTTGAATGCCTCGAAGTTCATATATGGAAATGGTTTGCCTTGGATCTCAACAGTTAAGTCAGTGGCAGAGTCAGGACTCAGATCAAGGTCTTTTGATGAGTAAATTCAAGCCTCTCTTCTCTATATCACACTGCTTGAAAAGAATACTTGCTCACAGGGCATCATAAAAATAGTAGTGATGTTTAGAAGTGATAAGTTCATTTAGAGCATTTTATTCTCAGATTTTTTTTCTGAGTCCAGACTTACAGAATAGAATCTTCCCATAGCCATTATTTTTCCTACATGAATGCTTTGCAAATTATTATAACTAATGATCTTCACCTCTGAAAATATATCTTTTAAAAATGAATCTTTTACTGTACTTCACTGTTAATCTGTGTTTATTATGATGACTATCCATTACATTTGTGTTTAGAAAAAAACGAAGAATATTTTTAAAGAAAAAAAAATTAAAGAAATTATAATAAATTGTGCACATTAATTCAAAGTGGCTGTTGAATATTATTTATGCTTTATTTCAATAGTGAAAATAAATACATTAAAAATGTTGATAAAAAATTCTTTTACTGAAGAATGTAATATATCATAGGCCCAGATAAAGTGCAGACCATTGAACTAAAGTGGTGTAGAGGAAAGCACAGCGAATTTGGAGTCAGGCCCACTAAGATCTAAATCCTCTTCCTACAAGTTATTAGTCATGCAGTTTTGAACAAAACTCAGTTTCCTAATCTATAAAAGAGTAGCCACCTTACAGGCAGTAATGAGGATACAAAAAGTCTGTCACATATTGCCTGGCATGAAGGAAATACTCTAAAAAGTTTCATTTCCTTCCTACTTATCAGTTTGAGAACAAGAATAGATTCATACTGGAATGCCTCGTTTATGTTGGTAAACACCGGCCTAACTCACTAGGGCAGACATGGAAACATGAAGCTCCCAAAGCAGAAAAAGAAATTTATTTTACAAAAATTTGAATAAGTAAAAGAACAGTCTGGGAATCTGAGATGGTTCTAGAAGGATGAGTAATATTTCAACAGGAGAGAAAATGATTAAACAAGAAATGTTGATGTGGAATGGCATTCCAGATGGGAAAATGACTAATTTGTTTATTAGTACGTCCATTCATTTAGGAAATATTTGTGTGCCTAACATGAAACAGTCACAACTCTACATGATTAAGAGATGAAGTTGACAGACAAGCTCATTCTTATGGAGCATACATTCCAGTAAAGCTTGTGATAATATTTAGCATTAAAACGAAATTAATTCATTAGACAATCGGTGAGCACTTGAGTATTTTGGGAGCTGCAGAAGAAAAGATGGAAACTTTACAAAATCCAGAAGTGACACAAATTAATGTCATAAGCACCCACCTGTTGGTTACTGCTAAACTTCTAAGGAAAATTTTCTAAAATAGTTCAACTCATTAAATCATGTGGATTTAAGCACAAACCTGCTGTAGGAAACTTGGAAGAATTGTATAAATTACAATATGTTATTTTTGGAAGAATCACATCGCAGCCTCAGGGCAGAAAAGCATTTACTTTGATGAAGGAATACTGTAGGAAATTTTAATTTTTCACATACTTCAATACAAAAATTAATTTCTCAAAATAGTGAATGTTGGTATATGCATCAAACTCAATATGAAATGGTAAACAATGCCGTCCACTCATTTATTTCATTTCAATCCAACTTAAAAAAATAGCTAAATCCTTGTAATGGAGCCCTTTCTAGATTTTGTTCTATGGCTTGAGTTTTCTTTTAAGTTAGCCAACACTTACAAATGTATGTTTTTTAAAAAAATAAGTATTTTTAAATAACTACTCAAAATTCAAAACACTTTCTGAGGGCCCACTCTATATTAGGTAGTGTGCTAAGGACATTTTATACCTACAGGTCACCCAACACATCTAAATATTCAGATTTATTTCTCCAAATTGTCCAGTAACATTACTGAAAAGAAAGACTATTTCTACAAAATATCAGTTGAATAATAGGTGATGAAGGAAAAATTAGTATTCTTATTTTTCCAATGAAGGACCTGAGGCTCAGAAAGTAATTGGTTTAAGGTCACACAGGGGAACAAAGATTCAAACCTGGATTTTCAAAAACCAGTTCTCTTTTCAATAAATCATATTTCACTGCATTTAATAGAACTATTTCACAGAAACAGAATTCTCCACAGCTTCCTTTGACAATAGGCTTTAAAAAAATAAGGTCTAACCATACTAACATTCCTATCTTTGATCAGGTTTCCTGGAGGTAGAGCCCAAGACAGAGATTCAGGTGCTCTGCATTTACTGGGGCTGTGCTCTCCAGGAAACTAGAGAGGGGATGAGGAGAGAGCAGGAAAAGGAACTGAGCAAAGATCTGGTGTCAGCTAGAGGCTAGCTTCAGCCTAATGCCACTAGGTGCTCTAAAGTGTGAACTGAACCAGAGGTGGTCCCACCTTGAGGCAAGAGAACCAGCCCTTTGCACCCCAGCATTGGACCATTAACGGCTATAGGTATCCCCCTGGGGCAGCGCGTAAGTTCCTGGGTGAGGTGGCTTCCATGCGGCCAAAGTCAATTATCTGGTGAGGTGGCAGCTCTGACTTATTAACAATCAACATTCACAGCAGCTGAGGAAGGGGGAGAGGGCTGTGCTCTAGCTTGGTAAAGGGAATCTGAGCAGGTGACCAACAGTCAATCACAATTACTTTACCTTTAAAGATAAAGATTGGCACCAGGATGGTGCATACCAACCCCATGCTACATTTTTTTTAATCAAAGCATTTTTGTCAACAGTTCAATGCTTATATTATCTTAGAATGAAGATAGATGATCGATTGATAGATAGATAGATAGATAGATGATAAATGGATAGATATATAGATGCAATACACCTTCTAGAATTCACACTCATAGCTCAGAACACAAACAGACATTTTTAAAGGGCTCTGGGTAACAAATTTTATAAAACGTCAATTGCCAAAGTACAATTTGCAAAGCATCATTTGGAGGCAAGTCATATTTCCTTCTCCCTCTCCCCATCTTTGTACCCCCACCAGCTCCTCCATGAAGAGTTCCTCTGAAACTGGCAGGGAAACTTGCAACAGTTATAAAAAACAGATCCAAATCACTCTTGAGCACCACAAGTGAAAAACATATTCTGATTCTGCAATCAAGGACACTCATCATTTGCAGCTAATTTTAATACCAAGCACCTCTAATGATTAATGAATTCAATGATGTTTCGTTGAAAACATGGAAATGCCTCATCCTGTTGCACAGGAGATAAAATGAAGATTAGTATCCCCAACATCTAAATCACTGTCACCACCTCATTTGTGCTAGTTTCTCAATTATTGTGAAGCTACCACCGTTACGATCCTGGGAGTTTGTGCTTCAGCATTGATTATCAACTGCCTAGGAAGGTGATTTCTTATAAACCTATTTTCTCATACTTGAAAAAGTCACTCGGTGAAGTGGAGATAGCAACTATTTTCTCCCCACCGAGTGCCCCTTCTAGAAGCACCTCCCTCCCCACAGCACTGGCTAGCCTCTGCATACTGCATGGTCTTGACCCTCCTCCCAAATCTGGCCGAGGGACTCAATTCTAAGACAGGAGTTAATTTCTATGAGGCAGGCGGAGTCTGCTATTTTCACTCTCTGGAGAATTTGTGCCAGGGCAACAGTGGTGGACACTTGAACTGTGAGGTTAAACCCGAGCTTGTGGCGCATATTTTCTTAGAACACAAAAACACAGCGCAAGATACTTACATTAAAAGGCAGAGAAATGGAGCCAAGGCACAAAATGAAGCAAAGAGCAGGTTTAACAAGGGTCCAGAAAGATGATGCAGAAAAATTCTTCTCTAATTTTCCAGCTCCCAGATCTCCTTTCCCTCTCCCTCTCAGTCATGAAGCCTGACTGAACTTCTTGCCTTTTGATAACCTTGATTCTTTCTGATATATCCTACTTTTCCCCGCTACAAGGCCAGTTTGAATGGGTTACTGTTCTTTACAACTAAATGTTTTTTGCTTAATAATTTCTGATACATTGAGGGATCAGAATGGATCTAAAAATAAAAAACAAATAAATAAGCTTAGTCAAAACAAAGGGAAGAATGTAGCATCTATTTAAAGAATATTTACTGTGTGTCTGTGTCAGAGACTGGTGACTCTCTCCCCGGGATCTACTCTCTCTCTGTTCTTTAACATCAGTCCTGTTGGAGGTATCACCATGCCCAGCTACAAACTACATGTCCCACCTTCTTTTGCAGTGTTCCACACTGGTCCCCAGAGTCTCCCGGTAGAATTACACTGCAGTTGCCAATAGGAATAACGTTTTAAATAATACACTCTATTTCCTTACTTCCATTCTGTCTTACTTCTCCAACCCCTTACCAGTGTTTCCTGGGACAACCTCCTAATCTTTACCTCAGTCCATTTTTGGGAAATTCTAAGACAGGAGTTAATTTCCATGAGGCCAGTCTTGACTAATGGGGGATAAAAAGCAAAAGTTTACTGTTTTGCTCTTTTGTTCCCAAGGTAGGTAGTTCTAAGATTCATTGCATGAGGCTGCTCAGAAGCCCTCTGAGTTTTAGCAACAGTCTCCACAGGGATGACCAACTTCATAATGTACCCTTACATTAGTACCCCTTCTCCATCCCCATTTTACTTCCCAGGTTCCCCATTTCTGCTCCCTGGGCTCATTTTCCAGTAAATTATCTTCACAGAAGCTTCTTTTGAATCAGGTGTTGCTCTCAAGAGAATCCAAACTAAGACACTGGATAACTAGGACACTTGGGCCATCTCTAAAGTTCCATACCTAAATGGTTGTGGGGGAAAGAGGCAAGATATACATGGAATTGCACATTCCCAGGTGTTGTACATAAGGCTGCCACCACAATCGTGATGCATCTGTACCACTGTTGCTCTCTTAATCTGATTACCATTCCTCTTAAATGTACATTTGCATGCTAATGATACTGTTCATACGGCCACTGTCAATACACTACCAGACTGCCCTGCTAATCATAGACTAAATGTTTCGATATGATTTCTTGATAACTAAACCTTGAAGAAACTGTTTAATTTCTCCATATCACATAACAATGAACAATCTTTGCAGGTCTTAGTCTGCTTCCCAAATAAAATGCATATCTTCATTAAAAAATAAAAGTTATTATTATGAGATATTCTTATGCTAACAAATTAGTGCGAACTTTAACAACTGTATCTTGCTTCATATCAGGGGCAAATAGAAAAGGTTATTAGTTGGTTTTATCTTTTTATTTCAATGTATAAAATTAATGTAAAATATATAAAATTCATAAATATATAGAATACATAAAACACATGAAAAGCATAAACTAAACTGATAAGATTTGGAAAATTCAGCATCTAATAAATTTCTGGAAAATGACTTTAAAACTCCCTGAAACCAACTGTGTAATGTGTGTTGAAAAATAAATGTAAAAATGATATTTTAAAGAACAGAGCCACTTCACAATGAATATATTCTACCAGCTAGTAGCCAGTCCCCGAGTCTTTAGCTGAAGTTTAGCATATTACCATTGCAAACCAGACAGATGAGCTAATTCTCTGCACTTGTGTGGTCCAATACAGTAACCACTATTTAAATTAAAATTAATTAACAATAAATAAAATAAAAAATTCAGTTCCTCGATTTCAAGTGCCCAATAGATAAATGTGGCTAGTGACTACTGTGTTGGAGAGTAAAGATGTAGAACATTTCTATTATTGCAGAATGTTCTGTTGGACTGTCCTACTCTAGATAAATATTCAGAATCCTCCCCATTAGGGTTCATTTATTCATTGATTCTTTAAACTACAAACAATTAAATTACACTTTTTATGAACAGAGCTCTTTGAAGTTACAATGGCTGACTGAGAAATTCAATTCTTAATGCATTACGTGGTACCAGAGCTTATTGTTAACATACTCTTCATTGTTAATACCAGCCATCGCCTCTATTCCCATTATGGTTTTGGCCCAAAATGACATAGTCCCTATATTTTTATACTTCCTAGATACCTAGTGAAAAAAATAATATTTTATTTGAAAGAAAGCAAAAGAGACCTTTGGACTCACTAATTTCATCACTTCAAAAACCAAGCAAAGGTGAATTTATGAACACTGAAGTTCTGATTCATCCATCGACAAATGGCTCCTCAGAACCTCCTGTGCAAGAAGAACTGGGCCAGGTCCTTGGGGTACAGACACAAATCCCCTAATGGGGTACCAGGAAACTGTGGAGCAGTAGGAACAAGCTGGAGACTGAGTGCTGTATTAAGACTTCAACCATGCTTTGGTTATACTGCAAAGGATAAAGCTCACAATGTTTGAAAATCTCCCAAGATTCATGCTAAAATCCTTATTTCTGTTTTCTGAAGAAAACTGGAAATATATGAACACATTGGGCCTATGCTCCTCCTGCTCAGCAACAATTGGCTAGAGCAGAAGGAGCTGCTCTTGTAAGCAGAAGTTCATGTTCTAGTGTGCAAACACCTCTTGTCACTAGTATTGCCTCTTATGGCAGCCTGCTTCCTGTGTCCTCACACATTATCTGCCCAGCCCCTCAGCAGACCTGGTTTGCATTCTAGCCCCAACACTCACCAGCCAGCTGGTCTTGGACATGCTACACAGGTTCTTTAAAGGCAAGCTAACCAAAATGGGAGAGGAAACTGAGTGTCTATCCACAAAAATCAATACAATAAAAGATTAATAAGCTTGAGGATCTTTGCATTTTCACGAGCAGATGGGGTTGGGTTAAAGGGTGACAGAGAAATTACTGACAAACTAAAAAGGCAGGGAATATCCAGTCTCACAGCTCTTTCTAAGTATTTTCCATCATTTGCCTAAGCAACTGTGGTTCTGATTTATGCAAATAAAATAATATCAATTCAAATTAAATCAAAACCATCCTTTCATTTGTTGTTTTATCAAGTGGACTAATAAGAAAAAAATTGCTTAAAAAACTATTTGGCTTTGAAATATAAAAAGAACTGAAGAATTTTGCTCTGCCTGTCCATGACAGAATTCACTACCTGAGACAAATAAGTAGGTTCAGTCAAAAACCACCTTGGTGGATTTTGCCCTATAGGTACCAGTTGTCTGGCTCAATGGTTGAGCCTGACCCTCAGTCTTAACCCTGCTTCCTTAGAGCTATGAATGGCAGGGATGTTGGCTAGGATGTTTCTTCCCATAGGAATCCGATCTTTAGTAGAGAATCAGAGCTTTCCTTCCCTTACAACAGCTAGGTTAAGCACATAGGATCTTTTTGAAGCATGGAAGAGCTAAACTCAAATCTCAGCTCTTCGATGATCAACTCTATACACTTAAACATTACTTATTTTTCTAAGCATTGGATTCTTTTCCCAAGAGGGGGGAAAATAGCCTCCAATCAAGATTACTCTACCTTACAAGGCTATCATTTATATGATAGGACATGATAAAGAGCTTCCCAGACAAGAAAAAGCTAAAGGAGTTCATTGAAATTAAACCAGTATTATAGGAAATGTTAAAGAGACTGCTTTAAGAAGAAGAAAGGAAAGAAAGAAGAAGGAGAAGAGGACAAAGAAGAAGGAGGAGGAAGAGGAGATGACCAAAAATATAAATAATAAAATGTCGATAACTACATATCTATCAATAATTACTTTAAATGTAAATAGATTATATGATCCAATCAAAAAACATAGGGTGGTAGAATAGATAAGTAAAAAAGACCCTTACATATGCTGCCTATAAGGGACTCACTTCACATCAAGACACATAGAGACTAAAAGTAAAGGGATGGAAAAAGATGCTTCATGCAAATGGAAACAAACAAACAATAAGCTAGGGGTAGCAATACTTATATCAGACAAAATAGACTTTAAAACAAAGGCTCTAACTAGAGACAAAGAAGAACTGAACAATTCCATGTCTGGATATTTATCTAAAGAAACCCAAAACACTAATTCAATAAGACATATGTACCCCCACGTTCATTGCAGCATTATTTACAATAGCCAAGATATGGAAGCAACCTAAATGTCTATTGATAGATGAATGGATAAGGATGGAGTAGTACATATATACAATGAAATATTACTCAGTCATAAAAAAAAAGAGTGAAATCTTATCATTTGCAACAACATGGATAGACCTAGAGGGTATAATGTTAAGAGAAAGACAAAAACCATATGATTTCACTTAATGTGGAATCTAAAAAACAGAATAAATGAATAAAAAAAACAACCCTCATAGATACAGAGAACAAACTGATGGTTGCCATATGGAAGAGGGGTTGGGGTAATGAGTGAAAAGGAAGAAAAGATTAAGATATGCAAATTGCCAGTTATAAAACAGTCACAGAGATTTAAAATACAGCATAAGGAATATAGTCAATAATATTGTAATAGCTATGGTATCAGATGGGTACTAGACTTATTGGGGTGATCACTTGGTAAGTTATATAAATATTTAATCATGATGTTGCATAACAAACTAATATAATATTATATGTCAACTGTAATTAATTATTTTTAATCTTTAAAAAAATAAATAGAGGAGAAAATAATGATGCATACATTTAAAGGGAATTGTTAGCATTAAATGGCATAACATGTAGAAAGCACTTAGCACAGGGCCTAGAACTCAGTAAGTACACAATGAATGATCACAACTATTACTTTAATTCACAGAGAGGCCACAGTGTCCCTAAAAAGCCATATCTGAGACAGAGGCACAGTGCATCTCTAATGTTATCTTTGTTTATAGCAAATGTGGTCAGGAATGTGATCCAAGGAAGAGAGGAAATGCCCTGGGCATTAGGCAGCTGCCGAATTTATTTAATTAGTAGGATGTTCTACAGTCATGAGCCACATATGCCCCAGGATTCTTCAGATGGTGCAATAACACTCTATCCACTTTTTCTTTCCATCAAAATAATTACTAAAGTTCCAAGTGTCTCAAACCTGAAGTAAGTATAATATAAATTTGTATAAATGCGTCACTACATATATATATACAAGATTCCCATTTCTGAAATGTACTGAATATAGACATTTATGAGTATTTATGAGACAACATTTAAAATGAAACAATGTTACTTAGGATAAATAACTTTAATATACAATAATAATATAAAATGCAAATAATGCCAAATTAATATTATAAAATTTTTTATACTATAAAATATTTTTAATTATCTTTGTCATTAGTAATTAGTAATTATATTACTTTGGCAATAGTAACTACCTTTGGCATTCTGAAAATTACATAAATCTATTCTTATATAATGATTCAGAGAAAGGAGGCTAAGTTTTTCCCTCTCTACCCAAGTTAAAGTAGAGCAATCTAAATAATTTCAAAACGGTGTAGAAGTACAATGACCTAGAAAGATTAAGGCAGCAGCTTATGTAAAAGTCCACGTGAACAGCACCATGAATTTGGCAGCCTCAGCTATTGTTTTACAAATCCATTCTGTTCATTAAAATATTTCCAAATGAAAATAAAAACATAAACAATTTTATGGGGAAAAAATTGTAATCTCATTGCAAGGTTAAGGAAGTACAAATTCAATCAAGATTTCATTTTCATGCATGAAATTGGGAAAACATTTAACTGATAATGCCCACATTGGTACCTTCTCATTGGAGGGCAATTTGGCAATTGTTTCAAATACCCTAAAAATGTATAACTAGCATCTAGAAACTAAGTAAATAATAATATAGGTACAGTAACCATTTATCTTTAAGGAGAGATTGTATTCAGGTTTTAAAAATAATATAGTATACATCTGAAAACAACTTAAATTAGAGATTAGTTAAATAATTTTCAAGACAAGCATGCAGTGCAATAACATATAGCTATCAAAATTATGGAGAAAGATATTTTATCTAGTGGCATGGAAAGACAACCCCAATATATGAAGGAGAACAAAGCAAGTGACAAAATAATGCTTATTCTAAGAAAGAACCTATTTGTTTTGGATTGAATTGTGTTCCCCCAAGATTTGTATGTTCAAGTCCATACTCCTAGTACCTAAGAATGTGACCTTATCTGAGAACAGGATCTTTGCCAATGTAATTAGTTGAGATGAAGTTACACTGCATTTGGGTGGACCATAATCTTATATACCTAGTGCCATATTAAAAGGGGAAAATTTGGACACAAATACACACAGAGAGAGAACACCATGTGAAAACAGAAACAGAAATCGAGGTGCTGCATCATCTACAAACTAAAGAACACCAAAGATTGCTAGCAAACCACTAGAAGGTTGGAGAGAGACATGGAACAGATTCCCCTCCATGGCCCTCAGAAGAAATCAACCCTACCCACACCTCGATCTCCAACTTCTAGCCTTCAGAACCGTGAGACGATAAATTTCTGTTGTTTAAGCAACACTGTTCTCTGTACTTAGTTATGATAGTCTCAGCAATCTAACTTTTTTTTTTTAGGAAAAAAGATACATGAACAAAAATATCTGAAAGTATTTTTTCAAAATATTAACCCTAGTTATTTCTTAGTAGAAAGATATTGGGTGATTTTTATCTAAATTTGGCTTTTATTTTTGTGATTTTAAACTAATAAGATATCGCTTATGCACAAAATGGATCTAGACAGCATGCCAAAAAAATCCACCCCCAAACTCAAATATATTTAGTATATTTAGATCATGGCAGGAATGGGAGAGGCAGGGGGGCCAGAGAGACATGGCTTGAAATCTCTCTTGTCACTTATCAGTTCTGTAACTTCAGGCAAGCAAATCTTACAAGGTCATTGTAAGGAATGAATGGAGTTGTGTATATAATGTAGATAGCACTGACACAGGACAACCATTATAATGAACTCCCCCTATTTATGGAGTCTATGTTATCCCTTTCAGAATACAGCTTCACAAATTTATGGTCACCTTGCCAAAAAACTGCAGACAGCCTGGGGCTCCAATGTACCTGGAACACTGATCCAGTACTTGACATTCCAGTCTAATCATTCTTTCCTTGCCAACCACACCTGTCAAATTTTACTGGCCCACTTGAATTCATTTGGGTTATGTAGACCTGCTTTTATGGTCTTTACAAAGAATGTGTGTGCGTGTGTGTGTGTGTGTGTGTGTGTGTGTGAGAGAGAGAGAGAGAGAGAGAGAGAGAGAGAGAGCAAGAGAGAGAGAGAGAGAGAACGCACATCAAATGTCACCTAGGAACATCTAGAGAAACAAAAGACTCTTGTGAATTTTTCCAATTTATTATTTTCACATATTGATAATAAAATATATTTGAGGAGAAAGAAAGAAAAGAAAGAATAATCATGCATTGAATGCTTGCTATGTGCTATTACTCTTCGCAAATGTTATGTCACTTAATGAACATAATAATATTTCTGCCTGCTAATTATCATTATTTCTATTCTTAGAATTATGAAAGGCTTGGAGAGGTTAACTAATGTGTACAAGATCACATAACTTGTCAGTGGTGGAGCTGGCAGTCAAATCCAAGTATTCTTTCTGTTACCAAATGAGGGAAATATAATGAAAAAAGCCAGACATTAAAAAGTAAACAAAAAGCATCCAGCAATTTAAATTAATAAAAAAGAGAGAAAATACAACATTTATACTTCAAATTTACCTACGATTGCTGGTAAACATAGCCTTTCCCCCCAGAATAGCTAGGGTTTAATGCCACTAACAAGTTCATACATATTCTTTGTTTGTTTTTAAACAATGAAGCACATGTCTTTTAAAATAAATTTCAATAACATATGTAATGATCATGCTTTGCTTTCAGCTGCTTCATAAATGGAATCTGTGATGTGACTCTGACAACAAAATTTCTTATATAAACTCCAGTAGATGATTATGAAAGATGAAAACATGTCGTCTCCTTTTCCTCAAATAACCGCAGCTGTAGATAAACACTGAAGGTAACATCAGACATGCTCTAATAGGAAAGATTCTCCAGATACAGGAGCTTTCATTTTCTAGACTCAGAAACAGTCATTTATTGAGCCCTCTGATGGGAACTTTCATACACATTGGCTTATACACATTTTAATTCTACTGCTTTGTGTTATAGCTGTTATCTCCACCCCCAATCTTATAGTTTGAGAAGTTGAGAGACAGGGAGATAAAGGCATTTGTTCAAGGGTTTTCAGTCATTAATTAATTTATGTCATTTAAACATATCTTCAGTGTAGGTAAAATTCCTGAAGAACTCAAGGCTCAGTGACATGGATTTGTCCTTGAATACACCCAAGGTCTATGATCGAACCCAAGCTTGTGACTCTAAAAGCCAGCTATTCTAAATCACAATCATAATTGCTATTCATCAAGCTACCCCCTTTTATATCCCCCAGGATCTTCATTCTTCACTCAGACCGTGAGTTTGCTTTTAGTAATTTTATGATCATTTCACAATCAACATTCTTCCAATGGAGAGATAATGATTGAAACAAAAAATGATAGGAAAATTGTATAATGAGTAAACTTTATGTTTATATGGTGCTACGAATTATAGGAATGCTTAATTTTATTTGTGGATATCATATCATCAACTTTAACAACCACTTCCTTAGTTACAGTTAGGGAGCCTCAATATGGACCAGACACTATGCTGGGGGTTTTACAAGCTCTATTTTACTTAACCCTCACAGCCATCAAAAGACATGACTCTTCTGATCTTCATTTGATGGCTATGGATCGGAGGATCAGCACAATTATGCAATCTGCTCAGTGTCCCATAGCTGGAAAGAAACACCAGGATTCCAGCAAGGGACCCATTCATGTTTTTCTATTTTCTACCAAATTAATAAGCACAAGCAATTAATTAATGTACTAAGATGAAGTGCATGTGGGTTTTGGGAAATACATTTTCCTCCATAAATGGGCTGTCTCATCAGTAGGCAAATCATTCCTTTCAGGAAGAGGTTTTTCAAATGATGAGAAAGATGGTCCAAGCTGGTAGGGCCAAGTATGTTAAAAAACCCAAGGTGCATCATCAGTGTGAATCCATCAATAATCCTTCACCAGATAGAATTCCAGAAATGCTGTTCCCCAGATCTCAAAGATGCAACATTTTCTTTTTGAGAAAAGTACTAGTGCTACTTTAATATGGGAAGTGGAGGTAAAAAAATAATTTATTCCTACACCAGACATGGAAACCTTTCCCTGAGCCTATTGTGCCCACTACATGAAGAACTGTCCCTCCCACTTCTGTATATGAAAGAAGAGTCTGGGAGTGGTGGGGCGGGGGGCATGTTTTGAATCGCATGATGCTTTTTATTCAGATCACAAGTGACAGGACCAGCAATGGGCATTTGTTCCATGGGTAGTCAATCCAATAGCCTGATACAGCCTGGGGCTGAGAGTAGTGTCCAAACTGAAACAATTACTAGCTGAGTTAAGCAGATGTCTTCTCATAGGTCATTAGATTAGAATCACGGAAAGCATGTGTCAAACGAGAAGCAGAAAGGAGAAATACAAGAGGGCAAGCAGAATAGTTGCCAAGACACAACATTGGCAGCACTCTCTTGCTGCTGCTACTCATTGCTCTGAACCCAAGACATGAGGCATGGACCTCTTTTGATCCTCACACTTTTATTTCTGTAAGAGCTCTCCTCTCTTATTGTGCAGTGCGTATTCCTACAAGTGCCCTTTTCCTTTGACAATGGAGTCAGCCTATGTGAGTTATTCTCCTCTACAACTAAGAGTAATTGCTTGCATAGAAGTCATAATTCCATTTCATAATGGAGATTATGAAAGGAAATTTACACAACATCTAACGTGTTCTAAAAGAATTATTTTTTTCTTTATTCATTCTCTTTTCTCCCTCCTTACTTCCCTCACTTCCTTCAATCTCCTTTCCCTAAGAACCTACCTCCTGGGTGTTTCGGTGGGATTTGTGAATGTCCCTGGAGTGATTGCTATTGTGTGCCAAGTACAGTTAGATAGTTAGAATGTTCTGATAAACAACACAAACAAGATCCCTGCCTTCACTAAGGGTTTAGTCTGGTTGATAAACTAAAATGTAAACAAGTCATTCAAGAAAATGCTCTGGGAGCCATCAGGAGGCTGACTTCATGTACTGGCACCTCCCTACTTAGAGCTGTCCTCTCAAAAGAAGTGACATCTAAGCTGACACCTGAAGGTACAAGAGGAATTTGCCAGTTGAAAGAGGTGGATGAAAAAAGAGAGGAAGAGTGTTCTAAGCAGAGAAAGCAGTGTGTGCAAAAGTCCATCAGAGCAGAAACAAACCACCAACAGGTCCCCCAGACACTGAAGAAATGTGAAATGTGTACAGAGCAAGAAATTGGTTTTGTGTATAAGAGGTAGAAGGGGTGAGGATGAACCTCCCAAATTTTCGTGATGTGTCAGTTTCAACTGGAAGCATCATTCTTTCTTGCGGGTGCCAATAAGACCAAAGAGATTAGGGCAGAAGCTAGAGGATTGACTGTGGTTAGGAAGGACTTAACCCCTCAGTGAGCAGAAATCAGGTGCTTATACTTCGCAACTCACCCTACTCTCTCGGGTAATTATCTTATGGTGTTCACAATCACTTATATTGGAAAAAGGTATTTATTTATCATCACCTTTTGATCATGATTATCATGATCACAACTATCTTTGCCTTTGGAGGGTGCTTAATAGTTTACAAAGTGTTTTACATGCTTGATCTCACTTAAAATTTCACATTATGGGAAGTTAGGCAAAAAGTATTGTCCCCAATATTCATGTGAGGAAGCTGAGGTTCTCAAAAGAAGGCTAAGATAATAGAGTGAACAAGAATCATTACAAATACAGCCAAAGTGAAATACATGCTTGTTGAAGGTGAAGATTCAAAGGCAGGTAATGGGATCTGTATACACATTCCTTAGAGACTTTCTAGATTTTTTTTCTACAAACACATGATTATTTTTCTTACCTAGATCGGGGAAAGATGTGAATCCTTGGGAATAGAGAACAAGGGATGATGCATCTACCTGAGCACGAGTCCAGGATTCTTTCCTTATTGCTATCTGAGAGACTCTCAAATGCCAGGTGCACCTGAGGTTCAGGGTGTGGTTGACCCTATGAAGATGTCATCTGGAGAACTAGGTTGGGTACACGGTAACTCTTCCTAGCATAAGCAATGTCTATAGGTTATGATTTGAGAAGGATCAGGAATATCTCTCCCTACAACTCTAGAAAATATTCCCAAGAACCAAATGCCTGCTATTCTTCAATTAGAACTTTTCCTTTAGGCTAATACTGGCCTCTCTGGAATGCTCTTTGAAATGCAAACATTCCAAGAAGAAAGTTCCTAGAGTCATTCATGCTATGATAAAAATAACCATGGCAGCATGGTTTAAATGTAGAGGGGCTCAAAAGAAGTACTTGCAAGAGTGAATACAGATTTTCTACTTCAAAGTTTTGCCAATACTCTAACTTGCAGCTAAAGTTAGCCATAATACTCTAAATTACCCAATGATGGATTTTTACTTTCTCCTTTTCCATCATCACTAGAAACACCTGAATCATCATCATCATCATCATCATCATCATCATCATCATCATCACCTTGAGCACTTATTATAGCCCAGGCACTGTGCAAAGTTATTTACTTGGATTAAAATATTTAATCATTTATACCAACATTTCAAATTATAAACTATTATCAGTGCCATTTTATAGATGAGAAAAATGAAACCTAGTGAAATTGAATAACTTGCCCAAGGTCACCCAGCTAGTGACAAATAAAAAATTGGGATTAAAATCCATAAGAAATATTTCTCTCTCTCTTTTTTTCTATACTTGTAGGACCAAACAAACTCAGAAAGGCATTAAGTGATAAATCTATTAGAACACTGGGAAGTTACTCTTTTAAGAAAAGTAGATTTTTAAATTCATATTCCAATTGCACATGATTTTTATCACTAATTATATAGTTAGAAAATTAAGTAAATCTACATTAATGTAGCTTTGAAATTACATTAGCAGATTTCTGCTCATAATTTAAATAAGTTATTCATTAGAATTCTCTTTCTTGTTCATATTTTGAAAAAAAGTTGTCTGACTCATGCAGTTTTTTTTTTAAGAAAATAGAAAAAAAATACTAGAAAATCAGATTAAATTATTGGCTTTATAATTAGCCTTTTTATACATATTTAATATGAAAAGATACTGATTTTTTAATAAGAACCTACTCTGCCTTGGTTAATTAATAACCAACAGAAAATAAAACAATATAATTAGCAATTGATATCTGTTGAGCTCATCTCTGAATAGAAACATTCCTTGGCATTTCCAGAAAAGCTTCAAATATATTTCTTACTAGATGAAGTAAAAACTGCATAATAGGATAGTATTTGCCTTTTAAAGTCTCTTTGAGAATTAAGAAAAAGGTATAACAGGTACTTGATACCTCGAAGAAAGCAGAAGAGTATAGCATTTAAGAAAATAAAGTTTAGAGTAAGACCACTCAAATCTTGGCTTTGCCATTGCCTGTAATCTTGTCCTTACTGAGTTAGTTAACATGCCTGAGCTTCATGGTGAAATGAGAATGTTAGAGTCATACAGATTCAACATGATAAAATACAGAAAGCACTGAAATATAGTGCGTCATGTAAACTCGCATGGCAAGGTAGCTATTATTCTCTGATTGGGATTTAAAATGGTAACTATTATTGTTTATATTACTTATATGTACTATTAATATCAAGTAAAAAGTATGATGTTTACTTGGAAACATAGCTCAGAATTTAGATTTATGAATGAAGATTATCTAAAGCAGTTGCCTCCATTTAAATCAAGTAGACCAATACATTATACATCAGACACACTACATCTCTGGATTTCCTGGCCTTCTTTGGAAAGGCAGATGGAGATGTTAGGTCCAGGCATTGTTACAGAAATGGTATAACAAAATTAGGGATGGATGTCAAGAATAAGAATGAGTCAAGAATAAGAATGAGAGGAATCAGGCAAGCTGAACCGGCAGTTAATTCTATAGCAACAGACTCTGGACCTGAGGCTTTGTGTCAATCAAGCAAATATTTTGAGGAGTTGAAGTTTTTTCAATGCCCTAACATCTCTACCATGGGCCTGGACAATGTAAGGTCCCCAGTATTCCATTGTACATAAATCCACAGGTACAGATCCAGAGCCTTGTAATAGCAGAGAAAAGAATGTGTTAACAGAATTTTTTAAAGGGGTGGTGGTAGGGAGAAACACAGACCAAAGTCTTACGGGCAAGTAACAAAATAAGAATGATCAGTGGAATGATCCATTTTTCAAATGATGGTTTAAGACATTTGCTGGACCTATTTTATCCTTAGAGAATATCAGAGTCAGTACTGTGTCCTGAATTTTGGTTTTGACTCACAAGATAGTGAAAAGTCCCCTGACCTCATTTAAGTAGAGATTAAGTATTTGGAAGTTTTGCCTCAAAGTCTTTGAAATTGGCTAAAGCTTTTTCCTTAAGGCTTGACTTTTATGTTATTTAAACTTTAAAGTGCATTTTCCCCCTAAGGCTATAAATCCAAAGTGGAGGATGCAATACCACTTCATGTGGTTATTCCATAGAAAATCATTTAAAATATGGATTATTTTTAAGAGTTACTCATGTGCAGAACTGTGGAGAAGTTTCATGCCTATGAGTCTTCCAGCATACAACAGCTTTCCTTCACTCTCTTCTCTCCTCACTGCACCTCAAATTATATCCTTTAGAAAAAAATCAATTCTGATAACTCAGTGGTATATATCTATACTTTACACTCATACAAATCACACACACACACACACACACACACACACACACACACACACACCTATTTTCTTCTTTTTTTAAAGAATACCTTCCATTTTATTATTTTTTTCCAGAGGCCATTTCTTCAGTCCTTAAGGACCTGGCTCTTTACATGGGCTTTGGCAGAGGTCTTGGGGCAGCACAGCAGGTCTAAATGGGGGTGGGGCTGTTCCGTGGTTCACGCTTGAAGAGAGCGATTCCTGACCCCCACGCTGTGAATGGCACAACTCACACAGTAAGGTAGTTTCACATACAGCTTGGGAAGCACATAGGCCTTGTAGACACTAGCTTCAGAAATGCTGTGGCCTCTATTGTGTTGCCAATGACATTTTTTTTTTGATTGAAGAAGTTATTTATTGATTAATTTAAAAATAAAAGTAACATACTCATTATATTAACAAAATAATACATATGAAATAAAAAATATACATTTTCCAAAACTAACAAAATTGTGAGAATAAGTTGTCAGAAAAGAATTGGGAGTTAAAATGTAGTGTGGTAGGATTGGTAGATGGTACTGTGGCAGTCTTGGGTAGTAACAGGACCCAGAAATAGTCCGTTTGTGCCAAAAGTCTTGATAGTTAACTTTCACAGAAGAGCATAAAGGGGAGCAGAATTTGAGTGCCCCTCCCTCAAAAATATGCCTCTTCAACATAAGGTTTATTTTGGGCTGGTTATTTTGAGAAACTGCAGACACAGAAGTTATGAAAATCCAGAGGTTACCCTTTTATAAGAGACATTTATATTTATAAGAGAAATCTGCATTTGTAAAGGTGTCTCCCTCTCTGTACCAGGCAGAGGGTGACTAATTCTCTAGAAACTTATCAATGGAGAAGTCAATGACCTAAATCTGTATAACAACTTTACACTTTGTTTCTGTGCTTCCTCCCCTCCATAATCTCTCATAACTGGCTCACCTACCACCCTAAATCTTATTTTATATTTAGTTAGAGATGACATTTAAGGTGATGGCTTGGGCCATTTGGGGAGTTAGTTTTCCTGAGAATCTCCAGTGTATACAGGAAGTATGCATGTTATTAAACTTTTGTTGATTTTTCTCCTGTTTATCTGTATTTATTATAGGAGATCTCAGCCAAGAACCTAGAAGGTTAGAGAAATATTATTTTCCTCCCCTACAGGCATAAAACAAAACCTCGGAGTCATCAAGAAGTTTGAATAATGAACGTCTCAATGGCTTTGTCCTTGGGCATGCACTGGGTGCAGTTGGGCATGAATAGGCTGCATGTGGCCACAGCCCCTTTTGGCACAACCATTATTCCTCCTCTTCTTGGTCACCTTGGAAGCGAGGATCCAAGACTTCTTTTTTTATTTTTACAAAAATAAAATAGTATTGACTCTATTCATTACTTTGAAATCGCATTGAATAAATTTTCCACATGTTGATTAAAAGAATAAAAATCACTGTTTTTCCATTTAAAATATTTATCAAATACTAAGAATGAAATTCAATTTTTCTCAGTTCATTTTATCATACACAATTACATATATTGACCTCCAGGTCAATGATATTAATTTAACTCATTCTTTTTAATGGCAGTATAATAGTTCACAACATGTTTGACTCATACTTTAATGGTTGTCCTTTTAATGGATTAATTGTTTCTAGTTCTTTCCTCTACAAATGATGTTGTGGCAAAATCATTGAACATATATCTTTTCATACATTTTTTTTTTTACTTTAAAACTGGAACAAAATTTTTCTTTTAGAGAGAGTAATCTTTAAGAAAATATGCTAAGGATTCTGTGGATGTGCAAAGGGGAAGTCCTGTCAGAGAGGGCCAGCATGGCACAGGGGAGCTATAGGACACCGTGAAGTTTTCTGGAGATGTGCGGCACACCAGAGCATCCTGGAGCAAGGGCTTGAGGAGGAAGAGACACAAAAAGTGGCAAGGGAAGAGCTGCCTGTAGTGAGGAGACCTCACTATGAAACTCAAACTTCTCCACTTTTTGATTAAAGTATGACACACACAGCAGCCTGGGAAGGGGTTGCAACTCAAGAAAAAGCAGCCAATTGTCCAAAGGAGTCTCACCAAGCAAACAGTGGGAATAGTTGTAAATGAAAAAGCCAAACTGAGAATGTGAGAGGCACAGAGCACTGGAGCAAGTGTGGTTTAAGGGACCCTCAGCCTTCTGAGGATTTCCAAGGGAGCTTTGAGAAAATAAATGTTTATTTCTAGAGCATAAATACTGAAAAACAAAAGATCTTTATTTAAAGACTTTAAATATTGCCAACTTTAAATCTGCTCTATCACACAACAGAAGAAACTGGGACATTTTCAGTGCTCCGTCATTATAAATTTACACCTTTTCATTGATCACTTACTATTCACCAAGCGCTATGAAAGGTACTAGTGGAAATGCTTTCTGTCATCTAAGAGATAACTGTCAATCTCTTCTACAGAAAAGATGTCTCACCTCAGAGTGGCTCCTCATACCACTGTATGCACATACAACATGTTTTCTTTCCCTCTTTCCACTACATTAAACTTTCTTGGCAACAAACTTTCCATCTCTCTGCTTTCATGTCTACACCTTAGTTCTTATAAAATGTTGATCAACTAACTTACTCATTTATAAGTTTTTTTGTCCATTATTCAGATCCTCTTCCACAAATGAGAGGCTAACAATTGATTTAAAAGCAAAAGCCCTTCCTCCTTAGAGCCTTAGAGGCCTGAGAGAGAGAGAGAGAGGAAAGATTGTAAATATTTTAAATGTAATAAGTTTTCTCCCCCTCTCCCCCACACACACTAAGGAAAAAAAAAACAACTATAATGCAGTATGATAAATTCACATGAATGAATGAATGAATGAATGAAGTGGAAGCCCAAAGAATGAGGTAAAGAATTCAATTTGGGGTAGAGAAAAAAGAAAATAGTAAATCTGACAGAAATCTTCACTGAGGAGGTAATATTTAAACTGAGGTTTAAAAACAAACTTTTTCCTAAGCTTGGGATCTGAGGGCATTGCATACAGTGTGAACAGAAATAACAAGAGCTTTAAGGTAAAAAGTACTTTTGAATTTTAGAGGGAGCTTTGGTGGTCCTCTACTTCTATATGCATAGGAATGATTCGGGGAACATGTTTAAAATTCAGATCCATGGGTACACATCTTCTCAATATTTTGATTAATGCCCAGAAATCCACATTTTAAACAAATTCATCCAGGTTTACCAGTCTTTGAAATATATCAGTAGAGGCTGTGTGGTGAGGAGTGGCATGAAATAATGTTGCAACAGGACTGAAGAGAATACTAACTAATGTTTCATGTAAGTGACATTTGTATCAGAAAAACTATGTCAGGTCTTTGAATTTTGTTTTGAGAGACAATGGCTTGGTAACGGAGCTATTATTTTAATTTAAAAACACTCTTTCACAGGGAATGTTTATTGAATGACTGAACAAATGAATGTGTGCAGAATTCTGAGAAAGCCAACTAAAAGTTTCCTGGACCGTGAGCATTGTTTGCTTTGTTTAACTTAGCTATAAGAAAACAGTTTTTGAATAGCCATCTCTGAACATCTAGTTCAGGCTTTCCAAATACAGACTTGATATATGTCAAATTGATATATTTATGCATTTCATGCAGGTCTGAAAACAAGGCAAATGTGACTATCCTATAGAACGTGTATGTAAACAGGCACCACAGTTGTAAAGCCAGACGCAGGTCTAGCCCTTGGAGCTAAGATCTGGGAGGACAGAACATGCTCTTACATAATTTCCCAGCTAGTCAGTGGTAGGGCCTGTGATTAATGCTATATGACGGGCTTTGAACTTTCTGTTCAGATAGGTTCGCTTGCCTTTCAGAGCTCCTAGCAAAAGAGAATGTGTGACCTGCAGATTTCAGTCTGAATAACCATCATCCAAGCCAACAACACTAACATTGCTCTGTGAGTTTCTCTGTTTCATTCCTCTGTCAATAGACGAGTTGCCATAGGACCTTTGGAATGGTTTGGTTTTGTTTTAATGCGGATAAAACCTAAGAGTAATATAACTTCCCACAGCTCAGTCCTTGACTAAAGCTACACAAAGACGGCTTGGGAGATCTGGGAAAATCAGAAGAGTCCTCTAGGACTGGACAGAGTACATAGAAAGAAAGAGTCACACTTTCTAACCCACTATCTTTCGTAGCCTCGCGGCTTCTCTGTCGCTGAAGCTCTTGCAGAGCAGTTGACCACAGC
Organism: Eidolon dupreanum; assembly: GCA_028627145.1. NCBI lineage: Eukaryota > Metazoa > Chordata > Mammalia > Chiroptera > Pteropodidae > Eidolon > Eidolon dupreanum. The sequence goes on along the minus strand of CM053507.1, from coordinate 56,388,595 downwards.
GCTTCCAGCATCCGAAGCCAGGCGAAGAGCTGTCCCCGTGCTGACTAATTTTTCGAGGTTGGCTAAGTCCTCTCAGCCCCGCATCTCTCCTCTCAGGCTCTCACCCCCGTGAAAATCCAGGTGAGCAGCCAGAGCCCAGCAGCAGCCCCTCTATCTGCTCCCCTCCCATCTCCATCTTCCGAGGAAGCTTCTTTCATCAGCCCTGGCGCGTTTGTCAGCGCTGAGGTGAGATGACACCTCGTCTAAGCGCCTGCAAAAAATTCGTCCACACTCCCGCCTCCAAGCGGCCCCTCGATCCTGTCCTCGCCATCCTGGAATGGCACCTGGGAGTGGGGTAGATTGGAGTAGGGAGGTCGAACCCTCGGGTTTGGGCAGAAACGAGCAGACAGCACCCCCATCCCACCTCTCTTCACCTGATGGTTGGCTTTCTGGGTGCCCATTTCTGCACACATCTACTCACCAGTTCCAGGGCTCGCAGGAAGGCAAGGGGCTCCTTCAGCACCCGGAAGGTGCCTGCCGAGGCCAGCTACAGACGAGCGAGACGAGAGAGGGAGAAAGGGGGGGGGGGGAAGCGTGAGAGTGAGGAGTGGGCGGCTCCCGCGCCCCGGGGTCCCCAGCACCAGCCGCCCTGCCGGGTTCTGTCCTACCTGACTCACAGGGTCCATAGCTCGCCCTGCTCGGTCTTCTCCCACACCCGGGCCCTTTCAAATGAAGTTTGGGGAACAACGCCGTCTTTTCCTCAGGGCCAGAAGTCTCCTCTCGGGAAGAGACGGAGGAGCGGGGCAGGGGTCAGCCAGGAGCGGGCAGGGCCTGGGATAGCGGGTTGCCCAGCGCTGGCTCTTCGCTCTGCACTCCGCGAAGCCCGCGCTCCGGGAGCAGAGCCGAGCAGCGGAGGGCTGGGGAGCGAAGGACTGGGGTGGAGGAGCGGCAGACGGCGCCGGGAGAGAGCCAGCCGCCCGAGGAGGGCTGCAATTGGCCAGCTGCGAGCTCCGAGGGGAGGGTGAGGAGGTGGGTGAGGTGGAACAGCAGACATTGGTGCGGGCTCGGCCACGCGTACCCAGCGCCTCCAGGCTCCGGGGAAACTTTGGGGCTGTTGGTTGGGGAACGCAGGCTGGCACCATCAGCAAGACTGCTCCCTGCCTGAAGAAGGGGGTTTCAGGTAAGAGAAAGGCACCCGCACCTTACATGCGGAGTTGTGTGAGTTCTGGTGACTTCCAAACACTAAAGACAAACTGTCAACCTGTCTGTCTATTTCCCCAAGCCTACGTGGAACTTCCTCCCTGTGGCTAGGTAGTGTCTGATGCTGGGATACAGCAAAGAATAGGATGAACACTGCCCCTTCCCCCAGCGGGAAGCAGAAGGTTAGGGCACAAAAAGAAAGGAGCTGGGTGGAGGAGTGTACGGGAGAGCGGGAAACAAATTAATCTTGATTATGGGACAACGTGCCAAACAGGTAATCCTCACTGCCACTGTATATGGTCAAGAGTAAATTATTATACCCATTTAAAAAGCAAAATACAGACTTAGACTGAATTAGCCAAAGTAACACAGCTTATGAAACGCTAGACAGGGGTTGGAATTCAAGTTCCTTTAAAACTCACACTGTTTTTAGGATCTCTACTGAGATCCTTTGCCAAAGATACAACCAAAATGAAGCCCCTGAATTCATCATAAATAGGGCTGAGTTCTCCTCCAAAAATCAGACTCTTTTTCCTCTTTTAGCCTCCTAACCTTGCGGAAAATAATATATAACAACAAGACAATTGGGTTCTTTCTATGAGTCAGAATTTGTGCTAAAGGCTTATAAACACTACTTCATTAACTATTCACAAAACCCCTATGAGTTAGTAGTACTATTTTTCTTATTTGAGAGAGGAAGAAATTGAGGATCATGGAAGGGAAGAGGTCCGCCCAAGGTTGTATGGCCAGCAGATAATGAAACCAGAGCTGAATTCAAAAAGGAGCCAGGAAAAAAGAAAAAGAGTCAGAGTGAGAGCTCTTAGCCACTACGCCAGTGTAGCTGCTACTCCTTTTGGACTGGATTCCATGTATGAAGTGGTCTCCCAGCAACACAGATAGCCCATCTGTTTACCACCAGGATTTGCCAAAAAGGTTTGGAGTTTGTGTGTGTTTGTATGTGAGGGGAGGGTTAACTAATATTTAGGAGTAGGGGAGAAAATGTAAATGAATCATTTGGAGTCTGGGAAAGGGAGGCAACAGGCCAAAATTGGGTAAGAGAGTGTACATGCCCCCTGCCAGCACATGGATTTTGTTAAAGGAAACTAGAAATTAATAAGTAAGAACTCCAAAGGGCTAGTCGCGCCATCTGCAATCAGCCAGTTTTATTTCTACTGCTCTTGCTACATGCAGATAGAGTCTAAAACAATTAGAAACTGTTGTTTCAAAAATAAGCCATTATGCAACTACAAGGGGAGAGGGAAAGAACTTACATTTTCAAATACTTAGTGTGTGCTCTGCAATTTATGTATATAATATTATATGTGAAGTTACTTAGCTTCTTCAAGACCCCAGTTTTTGTTTTTCATCTGGAAAATAGCTCCATATCCGCCTTAACTGGTTATCATGAGGGCTCAGTGTGAGTTTGTAGATAACATATCTAGGGCAGAGTCTAGCACATCATAATCTCTCCATGTGTATTAGTGACATTTCTCACTGCTCACACTTCTACAGAAGCAAAGATGAAGGCCCAGAGGTCCACATTAGAAGCATGCTCGATTGTAGCGGTGACCCCCCACTATCTAGGAAGACCCTCTTATATATATATATATATATCCTTGATCTTTTGAACCCAGGTATAGTCCTGTTACTTGTTTTGGCCAAGAAAATGTGAGCAGAGGTGTTATGTGCTCTTCTAGGGAGAAATTTTAAGAATCTCTCTGTGATTTGCCCTCTTGTTTATTTCCCTCTACCATGTTGTATGCATGTATCACATAGTGGCTACTCGATGACAGCCTGGTCCTGGCTTAAGGTTAATGTAGAGCAGAGCTGCAAATGGACCTTGATGGATATGTAGCTGAACAATAAAAGCATTTGGGGTTGTAAGCAACTGAGATAATTTTAAGTCTTTTGTTACTATAGCACAACATAGTCCTGGCTGGTTGAACTGAGAGTTCAAATGGCTAGTAAATAGCTGAACCAAGATTCCACTCTGCCCCCATATGACCTTATTGATCTTTTAGCCTGCTTTTCCCATTATAGTCAACTAGCTTATGGGATATAACATCTCCTGCATATATTTAATAATGATGGTAATTATCATAATAGCTAATAATTTAATTACTACATGCTAAGCATTGTGCTAAGTGCTTTTTGTATGCTATTTAAGCATTACTACGATCCCCCTACTATGGACAGTATATAAAAGCTTAGAAAGAATAAATAATTTGTCCAAGGTCATCTAAACATTTGTGTCTCTTTAGACAGAGAGAGCGATTTATTTAAAATATATTCCACTTGCATTTCGTTTGAGTTGTGAACTTGGCACAGATGAAGTGTGATCACTGAGCACATTCCCTCAGGTCTCTCTTCACACCTAACATTCCTCCTTGCTAATATGGTAGCAAATTTTTCCAATCCTACAAACACCATGTGAAAGAAGTTAGAATTGTGGTAAATGGCAATGTGATAGCTTAGACAACAATTGCACATTGTCAGAGGATGCTTTTCACGTTCCAGAAATGCATGAGCTTCCAACAGCTGCATCACCAAAATAACCCAGAGTTCCATATCACATTTGCAATGTTAAATATTTTGTAGAGTTTGGGATTAGAACCTCTACATTCAGATCTAGAAATAACACTAGGTTCCCTAAAGAACCAGGATGGAAGAGGGAGGAAAGATGTTGTAAATACTGCCAAAATATTACTTTTGGTGGCTGAAGGGTGACCCATTCCCATTCTTCCCCGAGATGATGAAAGATCATCTTACTATCACAAATCTCAACAATCATGTTAATTTTGTGGGGTATAAATGATTCATTTTATTGGTTTATATCGAGGTGTAAATCATATAGTTTCCAAATTCTTTTTTGTTTGTTTTTGGCCAGGGACTTAGATGTGAAGACTTCCTTTGACATGCCAAGGCAATCCATTCATTTACTGCATTAGTTCTTAATAGAGGGTGATTAAGAAGGACTCTTCCCTTCCCCAGGAGTCATTTGGCAATGTTTGGAGACATTTTTAATTGCCACAACTGGGGTTGGTTCTACTGGCACCTACTGGCATCTAGAAATGAGAGGCCAAGGATGCTGCTCAATGCCTCACAGAGGACAGCAGCCCACAGGAAAGAATTATCCAGAAAAATGTCAATAGTACCAAGATTGAGAAACCCTGACTTACTCATTCAACAAGTAAGGACTGCATGCCTATTATGTGTTGGTGTTGTTCTAAGTACTGTAAACATCTTGACAAAGTTCCTGCCTTCACAGAGCTTACATTTTAGTGGGATATACTATAAGCCCAATTCGTTCAAGCTCAGTATTTGCCAAAACAAGCAAACAAACAAAATTCAAGTTATAAAAACAACAATTTGGAATCTCAAAGAGGGTTAATCCTGAATCAAAACTACAAAAACCAAAGTACCAAGCTGTAGTAGACTGACTTGCATTATTCAGGCAAATTAAATCTTGTTTTCAGGAAAAAAACTTACCTGGGCTTCATCTTCCTATGTCTCTTATGGCAAAGAGGAAAAAGTAAGTTAAAATTTTATCCACAGCACCTTAATAAAGGAGGAAACGCTATTTATATGTTTCATTATTTAAAATACTGGAAATAAATATTCAGTGGAAGTCATTCGAAGTATTACATATTTAACTCTCTGCTCATGCTGCTAATCTGAACTTCCAAATCTTAACTAGTGAGTATGAAGCAAAGGCCAATAGCGTGTCTGTGTAATTATTTTACTTATTTGGTTTCCATGGGGGCACTGATACACAGGGCAGGATATATGTGGAAATTTTCAATAATTCTAATTTATAATAAATATAACATTCTCTCTCAACCCAAAGATCAAATAAAGTCATTTTCACTTACTTGTATCTCAACTTAAATGGCTCTCATAAAATGCACAAGCATGTTTGTGTGTGCATGTGTGTGGTATAAAACTTCATCACAAAATAAGATTCCATAGGCTTCTTATGGAATTCCTAGCATTACAATAGAATCTTTCTTAATTAACAACTATAACTGACATAAAAATTCAAATGTGAATGGACAATGTGAACTCACATCATTAAATACTTTTACTATATCTGTTTCTATCTGTTTTAAACAAAAGATATATGTGTAAATTTGGCCAAGTTTGAATACATGCAAATTAGAGGACCAAAATTCATGTCAAGAGATTCATCATTGTCCCCAGGGAATAATATTCATAATCGTAATCATAATAATGACTCTTGCAATGTATTAAGTAGTATGTAGATGCTGGCAAAATGCTAAGTGCCCCTATAGGCATAACTCATTTAATATTCTCATCAAACTTACAAGTATGCACTTCTGTTTCTCTCCTTGTGCAGATGAGAAAACACAGCCTTGAAGAAATTAAAAATCTCAGCTAAGTTTTTATGGATAGTAAACAGCAGAGTCATGATTTTCTTTCTACCCCTATAACTTTGCAAGAAAAAGATGATACTGTACGCAGTTTCTATTGCAAGTTTGAAAATGTCACAAGCTTTAGGCAAAAATATTTTTCTTGCTGAAACACACAAAAAAAATTTCTCTGAAGAAATAAAGATGAACACTATTGTCTACTATTACTACTATTTTGTGAACATACTAGAACACAGTTAACAAAATACCTCTCCTTCTCCAAGTCTCAATTATTCTAATTATTTTTGCTTTTCATCATTAGCTGTGGTTTCCAAAAACTCATCATTTTTTGATGTTCTCCTTGGATCACCCAATATTTTCACAGACTCATGTAGCACAACAGATTTGGATTAATCCCACACCATCCACTGCAATTTTTGAATGAGGTGAAAGAGGCCCAAGATATGGAACATCTTGCCTAAGGTCTTCCTCCTTAGGGCAGAGTCTAGCATAAGAGGTTATGACATAAGATCTTGAATCAGATTGGCTGAGTTCATCATATCCTGGCTCTATCACTTCCTAGTTGTGTGACCTTGAAAAACCTCACTTAAACTCTTGTCACTCAGTTTTCTTACCTATAAAGTGGGGATAATAACTACTACCCACATCATTTGGTAAGAAGGAATTATGAAGTTAAGTAAAGCACCCAGAAGAATATATGGCACTAAGGAATCTAATATAGAAAGCTACTAAAAGGCCAAGAATAGGACCTATAATAATGGTAAAAAAAAAAAAAAAAAAAAAAAAAAAAGTCTATGATATTAGCATCCAAGCGGTTTTCACACACCTACCAATTACAATAAACACTTTTTTAAATCATTTTTTTCTATTTCTCTTCCTTTCAAACTTCTCATTTCTTTTCCCCCCAAATTATTCTCTCTTATTCCACTCTTCTTAAATTCCAAGCCTGTCAGTTGATCTTGGGAATTTTCCTTGGAGGTTGGCAGGACTATTGGGTCATTCAAATATATATTTTTTGTGGGGGGTGGGGTGTACCCAGATGCACATACACTTTCTAAGAAAATGCAATTCAATATAAAAGTTTTTAAAATTTCTTTGATGTTTGTAAGTTGAGCTTTGGCAGGGAATTTTGTTATTTTCCTAAAGATACTTTTGTTTGCAATATTTTCAATCTTGAATAATTTTGTTCTTATTTTAGGGGAGAAATATTTATATCTAAAAATGTACAGATGATGAAGATAGGAAAGATCAGATGGATTCTACCATACCTTTAATTAAATATAATTCAAATTGTACCGCATGTATTCTCCAGATGGTCTTTAGACTTTGTGCTTCAATACGATAAAATGGCTTTTTCATCTGCTCTGAATGAGGCATAAGAAAACCTTACCATTTTCAGCAATCATAAGAACACATTTACATTCTTCCTAATCTAAATCTTTAAGTAAAAAACAAACTCAAATTAGTTCAAATATGAGATATTAGAAAATTCACTCCTTTGGCACTTCCTGGTCATATTCTCTGCCAGCCTAGGTTTTTTCACACAGCTTGAGAACTGTGAGGACACTGCTGGATCTACTCACACAGAGAGAAGCACAAATCCAATACCTAAAATTAGATTTTTACTAAATTATATTGCATTGTACTTTTACACCTGCTTGGCAAATAATACCCATAAGAAAGGTACAATTACATAGATTCTTTGCCAGAAATAGAAGACAGATTAAAAATTTAAAAAACACTAAAAAAAGAGAGGAGGGAAGGAGGGAGGGAGGGATAAATGAAGAGAGAAAACAAAAGAATTTTCCTTTTGTGGTTAGTATATATGGTTAGTATATATCAACAACATTATTGTAAGTTACTTTTATTGAGAATTTACTCTGTGCCAGCCACTGTGATAAGGTCCCTATAATACTACAAATTAGTTATTATCCACATTTCCCAAATAATGAAACTGAGGCATGTATAAGTTAATTATTTGCCCAAGTTCACAGTGAAATGGACATGAAGCCAAGTTTGAAGCCAATAATTACTGAGAACTCGAACTAATTTTATACCTTCTAATTATCCAAGGTATAAAATATACATCTCTCAGGTCACAACTAGAAATTGGAGATATTGGTGAGACTTTTATTTAGTCATCAACCTCAACTACCTAATTAAATATTAAGTATTAGGGAAACGATCATCCATATTCTCAATCCAATATTTTTTTGTATGGTAAGAACACATGTAGACATCAAGTTTTCTCAATGCCTTTTTTAGAAAAGTCTATTTTTTCCCCGTTGGGTCTTCTTGGCATTCTTGTCAAAGAGCAGTTGACTATATATGCCTGGGCTTATTTCTGGGCTCTCTATTGTGTTCCATTGGTCTATGTCTATTTTAATTATTGTAGCTTTATGATGTATTTTGAAATCAGAAAGTGTGATGCCTCCAGCTTTGCTTTCCTTTCTCAAGACTGTGTTGGCTATTCAAGGTCTTTGTGGTTTCATATTAATATTAGGATTGATTTTTCTATTTCTGTGAAAAAAAATGCTATTGGAATTTTGATAAGGATTGCCTTGATTGTAGATTAATTTGGGTGCTATGGACATTTTTAACATTATTAAGTATTCCCAATCCATGAACACGATTCTTTCCATTTGTTTGTGTCTCCTTTAATTTTTTTCCTAATTGTTTTATAGTTTTCAGTGTAAGATATTTACCTCCATGATTAAGTTTATTCATAAGTATTCTACATTCTCATCTTTATATGTTATTTTAGTTTCATTTTTACTACTAATATTTGCAACATCATTTGTTCTTCAGGAAAGCACTGTTACCATTTATTTTCAAAATTTCTAAAAGATTTCCTGTTTTACCTTAGTGTTATAGGATGTTAAATACTAATGACATGACAGGAAAATGTGTGACCAAAAAATTAATCAATCTATTAAGACATGAAAGACATAGAAGAAACTTAAAAGCATGTTTAAACACTGGAAGCAAATCTTAGAAGGCCATATACTGTATCATTCCAATTACATGACATTCTAGAAAAGGCAAAATTATGGTGATGGTAAAAACAACAGTAGCTGCCAGGGGTTAGGGTAGAGGGAAGGATGTGAATAAGTAGTGCACAGAGGATTTTTAGGGCAATGAAAATACTTTGTGTAATACCATAATGATGGATACATATTATTATACATTGTGTTTGTTCAAACCCATGTAATATACAATAGCAAGAGTGACTGTGATGTAAACTGTGGACTTGGGTGATTATGATACATCAACACAGCTTCATCAATTATAAAAATTGTACCATTCGGTTGGTGGATGTTGATAATGGGGTCGGTTATGCATGTGTGTGGACAGGGGTCTTATTAGAAATCTCTGTACCTTTGGCTCGATTATGTTGTGAATTTAAAACTAATCTAAAAAAGTAGTCTTAATTTAAAAAATGATAGATCCAGCAACCCTATGTTGACATTCTTAAGTTAAATGAAAAAAAGTTAATCACTACTTGATGCTATTATTTCCCTACCCATGGACCCATTATGCTTAATGGTAGAATAAGAAATGAAGCATGTTTATGAAATTCTTTTAATAGTGAAATGAATGTTGGATGAATTTTCTCTTAGAATTATCTATAAATTAAGCAAAATGAAAATGTCATTTTCTCTTCATGGCTTTTACCTGTAAATAAAGATTAAATAAAGCTAATATTTTTGGGTTTAATGTATATGTTGTGTATGTTTGTGTTTATGGAGAGTTTATGAGGAGAAAATATAAACACATTAACAATTCTGGAATCCTTTCTTCTCTACTCTGTAAATATTTTTTTAAGAGTAACATATATTTCAAATAATGTAGAACTGTGTAAGATAAAACTCCTTGTTCTCCACCTCCCGTTTTCATTGCCTAGATGAATATACAATTTTCTATACAGAGATATATGTATGTGTGTATCTAGTGTGTGTGTGTGTGAAGGTATGAAATATATATCTCATATATATATATATCATATATATCCGATTTATATGTGATACATCACGTATATATCCCAAACATATATGGAATACATAAGTATATAAATGGCTTCTCGGTATTTATTACTGAAGTTATTGTAAAAGTCTTTTTGCAAATATTTCATGCAAATAAAATTATCTGAAAATTGAAAGAAATTTCTAGGATTGACACAGTACTGAAATTTACAAAATAATATTTGGACTACTCACTCTGTGTGCTAAACAATTCCCTTCAACTCGCCCACACTAAAATAGGTTCAGTATTGTTTTCTAAATTTTCAAAATATTCCATATTTTCCACAAATAGTTTTCTATCAGCAAAAATGATCACAATCAAACACATTTGTTCTGTGTATCAAAAATGAATTTATTCACATGATTGGCAATCTACAACATGAAATGGATATTTCCTCACTATCACCCAGGCCTTTTCTGTTGCTGTCTGGATGTCATGTTATCATTGACTGACACCTTTCTCTTTAATAAAGGTTCTCTGGGCACTCTTTCCCCTCACTGATGACTTGACATGTAGAACCACGAGTTAAATTCTGTGCTCATTTTATTTTTTGTTCAAATGAAGAATGATTACTCCACAGTGTGAAATAATGAATATTCAAGTGACAGGAAGTCTGAACTTGTGAAACCATTTCTGAAGTTATTAACTGTTTTAGAATATTTTAGCTGAAATGGATGATATCGAAAAAATTATTGGAGTTTTTTTGTTGTTTGTTTGTTTTGTTTTGTTTTCAACAATCCTTTCAAAATTTATTCAGTGGAGGGAATTTCCCCCAGCCCCTGAAACAAACTTCAGACATTATTTTGGATTGCTCTTTTAATAAGATGTTATATTGTAATTTAAATTGTCTCGAGTCTGAAATTTGTATTTCCTATATCCGTATAATAATTAACATGCCAAATCTTTACACAAGTTACATTTTCTTGTATGCTCCAGCCATCACCTAATGCAGGTAAGAAGCCTTCATGTGGTGGACAGTGGTGTGGTTTGCTTATTCTTTCCAGGCTCCTCCTCTCCCCCTGTTAACAGCTTTCTGACAGTAATGAAGAGGGGTCTCTTGAGAAGGGGAGCTCTTAGATCACTGACATTATTGTGCATTGGGTCATTCTCTCTCAGCCTGCATGATTTTCTCTTCAGAAAACACTCCCAACCCCTACTGTTGAGGACCATGCATCTGGCCCTCCTTGACTTGAGGTGTGTGCCCTGCCTCAACCATTCCAGCAGACCTTCTACACCTGCTTACGAACTTGGCAGTCCCTTCAGGCTCCCTTCTGTTGAGGCCCTATTGACATTCCAGGAAAACCCTTTAAGATAGTACCTCTGGAGCTCCCTTATTCACAGCCCCTGCATAGTCCATAGGAAAACTTATAAATCCTTTTCCCCAACAGACTTGGAGAGACCAAGTCACCCAGAGTTTCCACCATTGGCTTAACCTTTTCCACCGTTTAGTAGTCCGGTATATTTTTCAGACATCAGCTCACTTTTTCCAACTACTGTGGAAACACTTTGAGCTCCATGTTCCTTAAGGTTTTTAGTAAAATAAGTGCACTCCTATAGCTTTGCATTCAGTTCTTAAAGCAGCCCAGGAGAGCCCTGGGCCACATTATACCTTCTGTAGGCCTTAGGGAGTTCTGTCTTCATTGTATTTTATGACTGTGTTGGTATCTTTTTCTTCTGATTTTAAAATAAATTGAAACATCTTCATGGTTCCTAGGCACTGTGCCTTCTGGGCTGAATAGAGAAGCCAACCCTGAGTGAACCTCCATAGATATAACCAGTATATTGAACAAGCGAAACATATGAGGATGATGTAACAACACTATTTTTGTTTTCTTCCTGTTAACAATTTATTGAGCACCTACCAAGTACCAGGCACTAATAGTAATAAATACAACAGACACCTGATGTTTTTAACATCTAAATGTACTAAGTCAATACATGATGTAAAGATGGTGAAAATAATAACAAGACAATAGTGCTTAAAAAAAAGAAAGAGAGAGAGTGAGTATGAGAGAGAGATCAAGAAAAATAAATCACGAGTGCTTGAAATCATTTATTTCATAAGGTCAGCTCTTTTCTGGGCCAAACCTGATTTGGACAAACATGGCCATGTTTGTTTTGATAAGGGGGTAACCATGTTTCCTTTTCCCATTGATGATGAGTATGGCCAAATCCTGCTCCACTTGTGTTGGAGAGCTCCTTGGTTTGGATCTCTGCAGCTTCTGTGACTTTGTCTAGGTTTGCTAAATTCTGTGTTTCTAGACTTAATTTCTACAGTAGTTAAAAAGTCTTAGAAGATTTGGCTTCTAATGTCCCTGCTGCTCTATAACAAAGTAAAATATATTTTAAGATATTGATAAATAAGATTTAAATTCATTAAGTTGACATGGACTATGACTTAATATTTTTCTGGAAACATATGAAACAGCTCATTCATTCAACAACTGTTTGTTGTCTGTCTTCTCAACACAAAGACTGTACTGAATATTGGGATAACAAGATTGAATGCAGCAGGCTTTCTCCAGCATATGGAATGTGAACGTCTAGTGATCAAGTCTTCTCCACATGCTAGTGTATATATCTTTATGGAAACAAAGATTTTATTACTGTCTAGAAAATAAAAATAGTCCTTACAATGTTTGTAAGCTTTGAAAAAGAAAGAGTTTTTTTTTTAACAGAAAGCACAAATTGCAGTAAAAGATTGCCATTGGAAACCAAAGTGCCACTATACTCTGTACACTTAAAAACACATTTAAATTATATCTATGAATTTAAATCACTCCTATGTCTTCCTTCTAGGAAGAAATTTGTTTAGTCAATAAGCCAATAATGTGCCTTCCATTCTACTGAATTTTAAACACTTCCATATTTTCTGTTAGAGAGATAGGGCTATTCTCACAGGGTAGAACTGAATTTTATGTTGAATGTCTATTTTATATTGAAGCACTATTTCAATCCCTTTATATCTAACATCACAGAAAAAAATACTAGACCCTATTTAGCATTCGGTTCTGGAGACACAATTAAAAAATACATGTTCTCCTTCTGTGTGCTGATAGGGGTTGTTTCGGTGTATAATAAAATTACTTTTACTTAGAACGATTTCCCTCTTAAAGACCTAGAGTTTCATTGCATGCTTAATGGACATGTGCATCTCTATCTGTAACAATTTTTTTAAAGACTTATAAATCAAGAGTGACATGTATTATTATTTTACTTAAAGTCAAATATCATGTTGATTACATATCGGCTAATCATTCCATATTTCTTCTACAGATTACTGTGCTCCTTCACCTTTTCACATACTCACTATCAGATAAAATCTCTATATTATTTTCAATTTACAAAACCCCTGAGTCTTTTATCTTCAAGCAGCAAATTCAGGATATAAATTATGAAAGATATGTAGCTTCATATGCACTAATCACAAGTAGGGATAGAACGGCAGAATTTGGAGCCTGGCTTTGAAGACAGAAAGATAACATGAAAAAGCCATGAGACTGAGTAAATTACCTAATCACCTTTGTTTGAGTTGCCTTGTCTGTAAGATTAGGATGTATTGATAGAAAACACACCTCCTTATTTTTTTAAAAAAAATCACAATCATCAGTTTGCTATCTGGGCAATGCAAACACATTTTATGCCCTAAGTTCTATTACACTAAATTTATTTTCTATTCCAGGATGGGGCAGAAAATATATCTTTGATTGGTTCCTTTGAAAAGAAAATAAAATAAAAAAGAAAATACACTTCATGTGGATATTTGAAGATGTGGCAGTTTTGAAATAAAACTTCTTTGACACTTGTCTCTTCAAGTAGAGCCAGTGTTCCCCCTATTTGATGTAGGCTCTATGATGACTTCATCAGTGGAATACACTGTGGGATGTTCTGGACTCTCAAGAAATTAACAGCTTCCACTCACTCTCTCGTGAGATGCTTGCTCTAGAAACCCATCCACACATCCCTGGTGAGAAGAAGTCATAGAAGCTCATAGAGAGAGTCATACAGACAGCAGCAGGGTTTGTTGTTCTTGGCCATGACCAGCTAGCCACGAGACCAACTTGCCAGCAATGTGAGACATCTTAGAAGTGGATCATCCAATCCCAGTCAAGCTGCCCCAGCTGACACTACATGGAACAGACACAAGCCTTCTTCATTGATTGCTGTTGACTGCTGATTTAGCTCAGAATTCGAGTTAAACAGTTTTTATTGTCATTGTTTTAAGCCATTAAGTTTTAGAATGGTTTGTTATGCAGCTATTTTAATTGGAACACAGATTAAGTGAGATACTGTATACAAAGTGCTCACATAGTTATAGCACACAGTAAGCACTTTAAAAATATTATCCAGAAAAAAAATTTGAAAGGACATTAAACTTTGACCTCAATATTACAGAGAATGTTAGGACAGAAGAATCTTAGAGATCATCTAGGTGAGAGATGATCAGCTGGTGGTCTAAGTGCCTAACAGCTGTATTTTGTTTGGTGTCTATAGTATTTTGAAAAAATTGAACAAACGTATATAAATAGGGATACTGCTCATGCAAATTCAGATTTCTAGCTTTTACCTTAAAAGAAAACTTACATTTGGCAACACTGTGTTAACATTCCTATATGGTACAAAGGAGCTACAGCTGTGTAAGGCTGCCTTTTTTATATAGGACACATTCACTTAAGTTCACTCCATATTCAGCTTAACATTTTCAGAGCAGGCTAATTCTCCCATTTGTAATTTAGTTTTGAACCTCTGATCTAATCCAACTTCCTTATCATGCAAATAAATGGAGATCCAGAGACATTAGATTTGTCACAGAACAACCTGCTTTCAATCAAATCTGACTTCGACCCCAACGTTCTATTATCATTGGAGTTATAGTGGCCTCTGTAACTCAGCTCAGCAATCTAAGCCATTGGTGGTCAACCCAGTTCTGTGCTTCCCTAGATGCACTGGGCCTACTTGACACATGGGCCTTGGCTGCTCTGCCACTAGCTTCATACATTGGTGACTGCCTCGATCTTCTATGGGATTAAGGCTAAGCTTTGACCTGGCCTCTATCACACTTGTCAAGGGGGAAACCACAGCACCCAATCTACCAGAGAAGACCCACATCCCTAGCACTGTTGGACCAGATGACACTCTGTCCCGTGGGACACAGGATCTGCCTTCCTCCTCAACTCCAGAAAGTGTCAGTTTCCACAACCTAGAAGTACAAGGGAGTTAATGTTCTGTGGAGCAGACTTTAACCAAGGAGAGATGCAAAGAAAGAAGCTACTAGATAACTTCCTCATCTTTCCTTTTCTTCTCATCCCCCAGCACAATAATTCTCTGCCTCTCAAGAATGATCTTTAGTAACCAAGCAAACAGTTGTATTTTCTAGTGAAGCTGTGGCCAGTATGGTCAGGCTTCACTTTGCATTTGCTTTCTAACCTGTTTCTTCCTCCCTTCTCCTTCCCCACTCTCTTCTTTCTTGAATTCTATTCCCCATACAGCATTAGCATGAAAATTTTGCCTCAGGCTTTGCTTTCCAGAGACACAGGTTAAGGCATCATCACTGTAAAGTGTTCATAGACTTATTTTTAATCAAGAAACAACTTTTCAAAACTCAAAATTGTAATGGTAAATCCCTGAATTAGGATCAGAAGTCCAGAGTTCTTAATCTTGGCTCTATCATTAATAATGAATACTAGCAAATGATCATTTAAAAAAGTTGGTCCATAGTTTGCCCATCTAAAAAGTAAAAGGAAACATTGTAAATAGGTGTTACTCAACATTATTTTCATGGCAGCATACAGAAAAAATGTATTTGGAACAACCAGTTCATGACCATAAGTGACAGGCCGATGGATTCTGTCTCTCCAGGGTATCCAGGCTGAAAGATCAATATCTTAGCATATCTGTAACCCAACAGTTTTGTACCAGAGTGCTATGGCAGGGTTTAAAGTAGGAATTTTCAAACTGCTTTGACAGCAATACCCAATAAGAAATTCACTTTTACATTGTCATCAGTACAATAACATACATCTAAAACAGTGGAGTCTCCAACGGGTAATTTTGCTCTCTATAGAGATTTTGTCAATATCTGGAGAGATTTTTGTTTTTCATTACTGGGGAGAGGGTGCAACCGTCATCTAATGGGTAAAAACTAAATAGAGCTGCCGTAACAAAGTACCACAGACTGAGTGGCTTAAACAACAGAAATGTATTTTCCCATAGTTCTGAGGCTAGAAGTCCGAGATCAAGGTTTCAGTAGATTTGGTTTCTTTTGAGACTTCTCTTTTTGACTTGTAGATTCCATCTTCTCTCTGTGCTTATCTGTGTCCTAATCTCCTCTTCTTATAAGGATGTCAGTCTTATTGAATCAGAGTCCATCCCAATGACTTCATTCTAACTTAATCATACCTTAAAAAAACTATCTCCAAATATAGTCATATTCTGAGATAATAGGGGTTAAGACATCAACATATGAAAGAAGACACAATTTAGCCCATAACACCAACAATGTATCTAAGCATCCTACAATGCACAGGACAGATTCCTCCTCCCCAAACATACACACTATAAAAAATTATATGGCCCCAAATTCCACCAATGGTAAGACTCTGGTCTAGAACCATAAATATGTTCAATACATTTTGGCTGAATAATGAATATGTGGCTAAAAATACATAACTGAAAATAAAGTTTGATATAATAATACTTACCCCTAGTACATATGATGCACTCTGATATTTTCTCTTCTGTGTTTTTAGTATTGATTGCAGCCATTAAATTGGTTTTAAAAATCTTGTAGTTCCATATTCAAAATAATTTTGATACATAGAATGCTACTATAAGTCATTAGTCTGATTTTTAACAGAAGGTAAATTTTATTCATTAAAATTATTATTTAAAGTAGCCTGTTAAGAAGGCAATGCAGTTTTTCAAATGATGCTACAAATTTTAAAACAGTGAAAAGTTTCTTTTGGAGGATAGACATTGTTCCCTTCAGAGTTCATAGAACAATCATGTTGTTTTATCATTATACCACGTTTTTTACTGTAAATTTGTTACTTAAATCGAGCAATTGCTTTATTCACTGTACTTGACTCTAAGTGGCCTTTAGTTGCTATTAAAATTTAAATCCAGTGAAGTTGAGCATCTTTTTGTATATCTATTGGCCATTTGTATGTCTTTTTGGGAGAAGTGTCAATTCAGGTCCTCTGTCCATTTTGTAATTGGATTTTTTTTTATTGTTGAATTATATAAGTTATTTATATTTTTTTGGAAATTAGGTCTTTATCATAGGTATTGTTTGCAAATATATTCTCCTATTCAGATGGTTGCCTCATTGTCTTGTTGATAATTTCTTTTGCTGTGCAGAAGCTTTTTAGTTTGATATAGTCCCATCCATTTATTTTTGCTTTTACTTCCCTAGCCTTTGAGGTCAAATTCATAAAATCCTCCCTAAATCCTAGGTCTATGAATTTAGTACCTATGCTTTATTCTAATTAATTTACTATTTCAGGTCTTATATTCAAGTTTTTGTACGCTTTTAAGTTAAATTGTATGTACGGTGATAGATAGCAGTCTAGTTTCTCTCTTTTTCAAGTGGCTTTCCAATTTTCCCAGCACCATTTATTGAAGAGGCTTTCCTTTCTCCATTGTATGTTTTGGCTTTTTGTCGAAAATTATTTGCTCATACATATGAGGGTTTATTTCTGGGCTCTCAGTTCTATTCCGTTGGTCTGTGTATCTGTTTTTCTGCCAATACTATGCTGTTTTGATTATCATTACTTTGTAGTATAATTTGAAGTCAGGCAGGGTGATTAGAAAAATCAAAACCATAATGAGATACCACCTTGCACCCATTAAAATGGCTATCATCAACAGAACAAGTAATCACAAGTGTTGGAGAGGTAGTGGGGAAAAGGAACCCTCATACACTGCTGGTGGGAATGTAAATTGGTACAGCCACTACAGAAAACTGTATGGAGGTTCCTCAAAAAACTAAGAATAGAATTACCATATGACACAACAATCCCTCTTCTGAGTATTTATCCCCCCCAAAAAACCCTTTTGTACATAGAGATAAACATTTATCCATAAAGATACATGCACCACAATGTTCATTACAGCATGATTCATAGTGGAAACAACCGAAGTGCCCTTGAGTAGATGATTTGGATAAAGATATGGTACATATATACAATGGAGTATTACTCAGTCATAAGAAAAGATAAAACATTGCCATTTGTGACAGCACGGATAGGTATTGAGATTATAATGTTAAGTGAGATAAGCCAGACAGAAAAAGTTGAAAATCACATAATATCACTTATATGTGGGATATAAAACTGAAAGCAACAAACGAGCAAGATAAATGAACTGAGACTCATGGACATGGACAGTGGATTAATGGTTAACAGAGGGAAGGGGGCAAGGGAGAGGTGGCTAGGGCTAAAGGGGGTCAAATATTTGGCGACAGAAGAAATTTAACTATGGGTGGAGAAAACACAATGCAATATACATATGATGTATTATCGAATTGTACACTTGAAACTGTTATAGTGCGAGTTTCCCAGAGAGCACTGACACAGAAGCCAAATAGCCAAATCAAAAAAAAAAAAATATTTATTACAGATTCGAATCTGGGCTCAAGCCTCCACTGTCGCAGCAGTGATTGAGGCAAGAGCCCCGAACCTT